>JAMKQA010011674.1:0-37898 GCA_024699735.1 Posidonia australis
ATCCAGATTACATTATATGCTTAATACCATGAAGATTACATATTGAGGAAGTTGATCTAAGTAGTCTAAGATGTAGATTATTACTTACTTTAGCTTATTTAAGAGTTTCAAATCAAAATTCAAAGTTTTTTTACCATTTCCATGGACTTCCGTAAATTTATCGCGTTTCCATCAACATTTCCTCCGATGTCCGACACGTTTCCTATTTTTGTCGGACTACGAAACCGACGTTTGATTTTATGGTTGTGATGACACATTCCACATCCCAATAATCACCATATGCTTCAAATTTTTGCTATGTTAGTACAGTTATTCTCCATTCATATGAATGGCTAAGACAAGATACAAACGAAAAAACCTGTGTACTCAAGGACAACAGCATGCACCACCACGCCAAGTAATGCAATAATCAGGTATAAGAAATTATCAAGCACTAGATCCAATTGAAGTATGATAGCTGTATAACAAGTCTTTTTTACCAATTTGTTGAAGTCTCGATAAAGAGAATGATGTATATTAATGTAAACAGTGAAACAAAAAAGGGTAGTTCAATCAAGTCAACAAGAGAATATCATTAAGCCTAAGCAATTGTTTTATTTGGTTGTGTATTTCAAAGGAAGAAACAATAACAATGCTATTAAGAAAGTAGCAACAAAAATTGTGACATTTTTTTCTTATGAATTTCAAAACAATCTGAAAAACAATAAATCTTATTGGTACAGATTCAGATAATCAGATTACAACAACATCACACTTCAAGTTGACAGAATCCTAAAAATAATTATAAAGGCAATAGCAAACAAGGTTAAAAATATGTGAATGACTGATACTTAAAATAGCAGTAAGATATTTAACCTAAAATATCAAATAAATGCCCAGTGAAAGGTAAACTAGCCATACTTCTGCTGCACTGTCAAGATTTGCTGAATCTGATGCTTTGGGATTGCCATATGGACGAATTTCATTTTCACGGCCACGCCATACAGGAGATTTCATTGTTGTTTCTCGAGATTGCATCCAGTTCAAATTTCCCTGAATGCAAATAACAGTCAGATCATGTTGTAAAAAGAAATTAAATGATATGGAAGAAATTCAGGAGAAATTGAAAACTACAATAAAATGATGAATCAAGGGTCTCTGAAACCTGAATTGTATTGATCTCCCCATTATGACCAAGCAGCCTCATTGGCTGAGCAAGAGGCCACCTGGGACTAGTATTGGTGCTGTATCTTCTATGGTAGATGGCAAAGGGGGATTTGTACAGATCACTCTGGAGATCAAGATAAAAGTGCCCAAGAGCTTCTGATCGAAGCATGCCTTTGTACACTATAGTCTGATTGGACAAAGAGCAGAAATAAAGCTCATCACCCCACTGTTCTGATCTTGCTGCCTTTTCAATCAATTTCCTGCAGATATACAACTCTCTTTCTATGTCATCGACATTCTCCTCTTTAACAACTTTAACAAATACTTGTTGTATATTAGGCATGGTTTCTTTCGCAAAGAAGCCAACTACTTCAAAGTTCACCGGAACAGGCCTCCACCCAATAACCTCAAGACCTTCTTGTAGAAATGTATTTGCAATAACTGCAGCAAAATGGTTTACATCAGTATTCAAGAGGGGAGGGAAGAAGTACATCTTGGCAATTATAAAGCAAACATGGATATAGAAAAGAATGTTACATTTTTTAAGGCAATGTACATTTCTTAAGAGAGTTAGATGGGCTACTTGAAGAAACAGTTCCTCTATGGAAGACAGATGACCAGGACTAACTTATTCAAGACATCAATTGTATGCATAACTAGAACAAGCCATGTTTCCTGGGTAAACTCAAGTGGCAGGGTTAACAGCTTAATTTGCCAAAAAGATGTAAGATGCTCAACTTTGGATCACTTTAGAGTTTAGATCAAGCTTCTGATCACTTATGATCAGATTTTTCATGAGAAGTTTGGACAATATGCCATGAAAATTACAGAAGCTCCGACAATGTCACTGAACAAACGAAAATATACATACAACTTAAATCCCAGAAAGATTGTGAGATATGTAACCATGATTTTAGATGTCAGTTTCATGTTAAACTTCAACAAGTTAAGAAACAAACACGTGTTAGTAAAATATTGGTGTGTTGGTATCAAGTTTGTGAAAACGCAGCCAAAAAAATCACAGTTGTCAAAATTGTCATTTTGGTGTGTTGGGAGATTGAAAGCCCGACACATGTCAACAAGATTTTGTCGACACATGTAGACATTTGATACCATGCATGTAACACAGGTCGAAGACAAAAGAATGAAGGCCTACCCAGTTCTTGATGTTGCAATAATTAAATATATAGCATTCACATACATAAAACCTTACACATTTTCAAAAAAAAGCACATAAACACCCAATACAAGAACAAAGGAAGTATGTGATATTTATACTAGTTGAAGGACACATTCAAGCAAATGCAATAGCTTAATAACATATACTAACAATTTACAAATGTGGAACGAAAAGCACTAAAATTATAACATTATAGAAGTATGATGTTTTTTTTTTTTAAAACAGTTTTTAATATATATTACAATCATAACAAACACTTGATTATGAGACAACCACCAAGTAAAACAGATTCTCATAATTTTTTCTCCCGTCGTTCATGAGATACAAGTTAAGAAAGAAAATAATACAATAATATGATTGTAATATATATGATGTTCATGGAAGTCGAACTCCCGACCTTTCGTACAACCACAAAGAGACTTCACCACTAGACCAAGTGATTGCAGACTATAGAAGTATGATGTTACAACCTAAATATTAGGATATATATTAAGACAATGATATTAGGAATGATCTCATGTACGGTTAGTGTTGTATACCACAGGAGAAAATTATTCCAGATTAGTAATAATAAAGCCTTCAACTGTAGAGCAAATGACTAATTTTAATTTTTCTAGAGAGAAGATTATTATCAGACATTTTTGTGAATGATATATGGAACTATTAAAGGACTGGATTAATTTGTGTAATACTATTGGGTTGTGGGAGACATTGTACCGTGCTGTCAAAGTTATGGGTCTCCTAAGACCTTCCTCGTATCATATTTCTTTATTGGTGGATACAAAGGATTGTACAAAAAAATGGGCTTCTAAAATGGGATCCTCATGGCTCAAGGAGGAAGAGTTTTATGGTCTGATCGGACAATCATGGACATTAACAGTGGCAGAGGATTTGGCTGCACATAGGGTGGCCATGAAGTTGAGAGAAATCAAGTGCAAAGCTCAGGAATGGATTAAATAATATAAAAGGAAGAGGAATGAGAAAAAGGCAAACATATTGGAAGGAATCCAAACTCTTGACAAAGAGGAGAAGATGGATGGGTTGTCACTGGAAAATACAGGTGAGAGATCTCATTTAAAAACTGAGTTGGAAAGAATCATGGAGATAAACGAGATAGAGTGGCAACAAAGGTTGAGGGAGTTGTGGCTGAAGCAAGGTGACATTTTCTTTTTTTGAGCAATCAAAAAAGAGAAAAAATTTATTCAAAAACAAAACAGAAAGGTTACAAAAAATTGCAGTCTTATTGAGAGGATAAGGACTGCAGGCAAAACAACAAAGGTAGAAAAAGAAAAGTACCAACAGGAAACAAAACCTAGACAATCTTACAACGCAACCAACACACCCAACCATGCTGCAATAGATTCAAAATTATGTACTGCCCCTCTATAGGTATTAGACAAATCGATGACTAACTTAAAAATCCAACTAGACACCCATGGAAATGCACTTATTACACTCCAACCAGTGGGCCCACCATAAAGCATGCGGCAGACACGTCCAAATAACCTCTTTCCTGCCTGCCAACCCACTATTACCCATCCATCTATATCCCAAAAACACTCGAGAAAGATAGCGAGAGATAGCACAAGAAGTATCTATGTTAAGATAAAAATAAGATCTAATCTCTATTAGATGGAGAGAGTTACATATTTATATCAAGTTAAAGAATATCCCACTAAACGGATATCCAACAATCCGATAACCCATGTAAATACAATAAGCTATAACTCTAATACTCCCCCTCAAGTTAGAACATAGACATCAAAAAGACCCAGCTTGATACCTAAAAACATGAATGAACCACTTCTCAAACTCTTGGTAAAGATATCTGCTAGTTGCTCAAATGAATAAGTATATGAGGTAGAGATGACTCTTTTCAACACCATATCTCGCACATAGTGACAATCAACTTTGATATGTTTGATCCGCTCGTAGAAGGTAGCATTATTGGTAATGAAAATAACAACCTGATTGTCACAGAACATTGACATTGGAGTCCCAGGTGATAAGCCAATCTTAGAAAGGAGAGATTTAATCCACACCATCTCACATACAGTCTGAGCCATAACTCTGTACTCTATCTCTACACAAAACCATGACACTACGTTCTGCTTTTTACTTCTCCATGTAACAACGTTCCCTCCCACATAGGTACAAAATCCAGAGGTAGATTTTCCATCTTCATGATCCCCTGCATAGACTGAGTCTAAGTATACTACCATATTAACGTGACCAATCTTTTTATAGATCAAACCTCTGTCTGGAGAGCCCTTAACATAGAAAACAACTGGTAAGACTCTACTCCAGTGCATCTTCCTTGACTCATGCATAAACTGGTTTAGTAAACTAACAATATATGAAATGTCTGACCGAGTAACTATCAGAAAAATAAACTTACCAATTAGCCTCCAATACTGGCTTAGATCATTCAACAACTCAGAACTGGTATCCTAAAGTGGTGGTGACTGCTCAATAGAGGTGTTCTCTCATTTACACCCCAACTGTCCTGTCTCCTGAAGTAGATCACGAACATACTTCCTTTGAGATAATACCATTTTTTCATTTGCATAGGCAAATTCAATACCAAGAAAGTTCCTTGACTTTCCTAAATCCTTAATGGTAAAATGAACAATAAGAAATTCTTTCACTTCTTTGATATCTTCTTAGTCACTATCTGTCATCAAAATGTCATCTACATAGACCACCAGTAACACACACCCTTGCTCAGATCTCCTGTAGAAAACTGAGTGATCTACAGTACATTCTTTGAATCTTGCTTTCAACACTACTTGGCAGAATTTTTCGAACCAAGCTCTGCGACTCTATTTCAGGTCACAAATTGCCTTTCTGAGCTTGTAGACTCTGTTCTCCCCTTGAGCAACATATCCTGGAGGTTGTTCCATAAGAACAGTCTCTGTGAGATTGCCATACAAGAAGGTATTTTTTACATCAAGTTGACAAAACTCCTACAGATTGTTGATAACCACAGAGAAAACAATCTTGATGGAATTGAGGCGAACTACTAGAGAGAAAGTCTGATCATAGTCAATGTCATAAGTCTGTGTGAACCTCCTTGCAACCAGTCTGACTTTGTACCTATCAACTATGCCATCTACTTTGTATTTGATAGTGTAAACCGAACGACAAATGACTACATGGGCTCCTACAAGTCGGGTCACTAATTCCCAAGTACCATGGACTGTCAAGGTAGCTACCTCTTCATCTATTGCCACCTTCTACTATGGAAGTAAAAGTGCTTCCTTATGATTCCTGAGAAACAAAAGCACAGAGTTATGGATGTAAAGAATCATAAGTAACATAATTGGAAATGGGATGAATTGTAGAAGAGTGACTACCTTTTCTTAATGCAATAGGCAAATACAGCTCATTTGGAGATAGATCTGTATTAGAGGAAGAGGTTGGTTCTGCCACTGGTAGATTTGGTAGCCTCTGGTGACGCTGATATACTTGCAAGGGAGGTGAATCGGTTGATACAAGAGAAACAACAGTGGGTAAAGGAACAGACTCAACAACTGACTCCCTCTCAACACCAGAATCACCATAATATGCCAAGAACTCAAAGAAGGTAACATCTGTAGACACAAGATATCTATCAAAGAATGGATGGAAACAACGATATCCCAACTGAATTCTAGAATATCCTACAAAAACACACTTAATTGCCCTCGATGAGAGTTTATCTAGTCTAAGTGAGAGGTCATGAACAAAGAATACACGACCAAAAACCCTAAGAGGTAAGGAAAGCATGTGGGCATCCTTATGAAGACGACGAAGGGGAATCTCACGTCCAAGAAAAGTAGAAGGCATCTTGTTGATAAGGTCAGTGACAATCAGAATTATATCAGACCACAAATATTTTGGTACCTTCATATGAAGCATGATGGTACGTGTGACATCAAGAATGTATCTGTGTTTTCTTTCTGTCACTCCATTCTGTTGGGAAGTATAAGGACACGTGGTTTGATGTCGAATGTCTAGAGATGCACAATAAGATTCAACATTATTCTGTATAAATTTCAATGCATTATCAGTACGCAAACATTTGAGAATAATACCAAACTTATTTTTTATTTAAGAAATAATGATTTTGAGTACATCAAAAATATGACTCTGGTCCTTCAAAATATATACCCAAGACACTCTCGAAAAATCATCAATAAAAGTAATGTAACACCGATGACCTGACACAAACGAGACTCTAGAAAGATGCCAAATGTCACAATATACTAACTCAAATAAAGTAAAACTAGACGCAAGATGCAACTACTGAAAGGAAGCACGATGGTGCTTTCCTAACTGATACGACTCACACTCAAACTGAGAAACAATAACTCATGGTAAAGCTTGCTAATGTTTCCTGTGAGAGAGATAACTTAACCAATAGTGCCACAGTGAAGACGGCTCAGAGGTGGACGCGACAGAGGCTAACTCTTGAAGTATCTCATCACTGACCAGTAGACACACACTATTGCCACGCTCACAGCCCAAACCAATCCTCCTTCCCGTCCGTAAATCCTTAAAAGTATAGTGAAAAGGGAAAAAGATTACACAACAACACAATTATTTGGTAATGACACTAATAAAGAGCAGATTCATAGAAAAATCAGGTACATATAAGACTCTATCAGGAAAAATCTAGGAGGAGGCCCGCACAACTCCTTCATCACACATTGAACAAGACCTATCATCAGCAATAGCCACAGACTTAATATCAGATAACTAGGAAAGAAAGGTAAAAAGACTTTTTATACCTGAAATATAGGAGGATACACCAAAATCAATTATCCATGAAGAGTTCTTGGAAGCCAGGAGAACACTAATACCTGTGGAAGTGGAGTAAAAGACATTAATGGTAGAATAAGTGGCCTGTAGCTGTAAGAACCTGTCATAATCAACCTGTAAAATGGTGACTGCTCCCCACTGGTGGACTAAACTAGTGGTGACTCTATAACATGGTACTAAATGTCTATGCGTGTTACCGAAATTTCTCTGACACGTGTCTTATTTTCAATTTACCGACATAACTCCGACACGATATTGAAATGGAAGTTTTCTTAACAAATGTAAATTTTTTTTACCATGTTTCCACAACACGATTTCGACATACCGATATTTCCCTGATACGTATCTATTTTTCAACTTATCGAAGCCCGACACGAAATCGACATTTAGAACAATGCTCTGTAGTAACATTTGCATATAAGGAAAAAGAGGACCGTCCATGTAAATCCCAACATCTCTCAATATAATATCCTGTCTTGCCACAATAGGTACATCGAGACCATCCTCCCGTCTCTGAACGACCACGAGTACTACCATGTTCTCTCCCCTGCGTGGTCGCCATAGCAGATTGATCGAAGGCTGAAGCTGGAGTAACTGTGGAGATACATAAAACTCTAGCAAAAGTAGACTACAAGTCTTAAACACTATTTGTCTCCAAAATCTGTCCCCTGATCTGAGAGCTGAGATTAGGCGACAAACTAAAAAGGTAAATAGCCACTGCGAGCTCCTTCTGATACTGTTTCATCTATGTAATATCAGTCATCAAGAGCTGATGGATCTCAAGCTCATCCAATAAAAATCGTAGCAAGGCAAAGTGATTTGGAACAGAACGATCCCATTGACGAAGAGTAAACAACTACTTGTATACCTCAAACACCCGAGATATGTTCTTCTCATGACTATAAGTGAAACGAAGAGTGTCCCAAATCTTCTTAACCAGCCTCAACATCAGAACTCCTCTGGCCATGGAAGGCTTTATACTATTTACCATCCAAGACACGACAGCGACATCATCAGTAAACTAATCTTCGTATAATGAGTCTTTACTGTTTTGGGAGATCTAATGAAGTGATCAAGTTTGCGATGTACAATGATAAAGGTCTTGAAATTTTGTGCCTATAATAAATAATTCTTGCTATTTAATTTCTCAAATATACCACTAAGGTTCTTTACTAGGGTTTCACGTGAGGCCATAATAACATGAATATGTAAGGTCTGAAATTCCAAAAAAAATAGGAGAGAAACGACCTGATTTGATGAACGGTGAACAATGCACCACAACCGCCTTCCGAGAAGACAACCACATAGTCCAGAGGCTCAACCACTGGTGGATATCACCTATCTACCAACAAACAACAACATACAGCGAAGGAGAACCCTAACACACAGCCAGATTGAAGAACCAGACTAAACAGCCCACACCGATGGGATTAAGGCCCCACCGAAACCCTAAGAACCACCACCGACGACGGCAAAGAAGGGAGAAGCCGCTGGCGGGTCCTCCTGGTGTAGCCAGCGTGGAGAGGAGAGGCGCTTAGGTTGGGGGGTTGCACCGGCAGGAGCAGATGGCTACGGCGGTAGCGGCAAAGGCGCCGGCAGCAGACGGCGACACGTGAAGGTGATGCAAGAAAAGGAAGGTAAAGGTAGAGACCTGTGCTCTGGTACCATGTTAAGATAAAAATAGGATCTAATCTTTATTAAATGGAAAGAGTTACATATTTATATCAAGTTAAAGAATACCCCACTAAGCGAATATCTAATAACCTGATAACCCATGTAAACACAATAAGCTATAACTCTAACAATCTATATTGGCAAGATTCAGCCACCATACTTGGATTGAAGGACAACCAAAGAAAATGTGCCAATAATCTTCTTCCTTCATAAAACAAAAAGCAATATATGCTGACCAAATGAAATCCACGTCGCTTTAAAGCCTTCTCTGTCAACACACCACCATGAAGCAACTACTACGTAAAGAATTGAATCTTTGTTGGAATACGATGATTCCAAACAAATTTTGAACACATGATCCTAATGCCATCAGTGATAACCTAAAAAAGAGATTTTACCAAGAAGACTCCGTTCTTACCCCACTGCCACTTGATTGAATACTAGTTGGGATAAATGAGCAAGGAACCCTATGAATCTAGAAGCAAAAGAAGCTTCGTGAAATTTTTAAGAGGGGTTCTTTTAAACCTCCGAGGGAGAGGAACACTGGAATCTTGGATGCAATTCTTGTTTTTGTTTCTTTTATAGACACTTTATCCATGTTTTTACCTTTTCTAATAGTTTTTTGGATTTGTCATAATTAAGTGAGAAGTTCTATCATTTTTCAAAAAAAAATTAAGTAAGGATAGGCTCATCATGGTCGAGATGATCAGTTGTTTGGGATATCTTAAAGATGTCAATTGGACCATACCTAAACTGTACCAACATCGACACACCCCAGAAGTACAGGTTAGATTGGCACTTCATATTAGCTAGCCATGCCACTCGTGGCAACCACGGCCCCTCCAATCTCATCCAGTCCATCTGTTGGGGTAGTCCAACCCCTCCCAAGTGCCGATGAGTCCCCCACAGTCCTCTCCAGTCCGATCATTAGAACAATCCTCATCAGGGTTTTTGGGATCTCGTCGCCGTCGTCGTCGTCTCCGTTTCTATCACCAGGTGTTGCAACATCAGACAAGAAGAAGAAGGAGACCGAGGAGGGGAACCGAGAAAGTGAAAGAAGAAGGAAAAAAAAGAAAAAAAAGCGAAGAGAGAACATGAAAAAAGAAAAAGGGGAAAAAAAGAAGGAAGAGGATATGAGAAAAAAAAAAAAGGGAGAAGAGAATAAAAGAGAAGAAAAAAAAACTTTTGTTCAATTTCATGTCTTAAACGATTTTCAAATCTTACATCGTTGTCTTCGTTGTATGGACCTGTCACGTCTACATGTGTTGGTGCAACAGTCTGGTTGCTATGTTGGTATTTTTGTGGATCAAGTTTTCTTCTTCGTATTCGTCTCATAGCTTCTAAAGAGTCGTTAGTGAAGCTACTTCTGCTATATCTACTAGTACTACTACGTTTGTTTATTTCAAGTTATGTAGTTTTTTGTTATCAATAACACAAAAAATAATTCTGTAACAAACTATGCATGTTAGATGCTTCAGCTTGAGGAAGAGTGTTAGATTAAATGGATCTTTATATGGATCTTTGTGTTATCCATTTAATAGGTTACTTATAGATTAAGTATGTGTTCTCCTATATATGGTAAATTGTAATCCTTTATTATGAAGAAATAATAAAGTAGTTTCTCTCCATCTCACATATATGATTCTTATGATTTGTCTCATAAAAAATTTACTCTTGATGTATCCTATAGATGGAATTTTATATATTTAATGCTAAATAATTGTATTCCTTATAAATTACCTATACTTCATTATTATAACTATAATATTGTAGATCCAAGTAAATTATAAGTCAAAATTTGAAATTATTAATTGTTTTTGTGAATTTTTGAAACCATTTTATGTTGCAACTGTAAACTTATCTAGATATATTATTCTACTTATGTCCATGCTTTGCATGATTTATTTGAAATTTCTATGACTTTTAAGAAATATAGTAATATTGAATATTTTGCTCCTATAACAGATAGAATAAAGAATAAATACTTGAAATATTGGCAAAGTGTTCCTCTTTTATATGCCTAAAATGGTTATTTAGATCCTAAATCTAAAATAAAATTAATTAATAAAATAATAAATAGAATAGAAAAGAATTTAAGTGTGGAAGTTAGTCTAACTTTAAAAATGTAGAAGATAATTTAAATAGAATACCTTTCTTTTAGAATGTAGCAGTGCCTCCTGATAATTCTTGGGAAGTAACTTAGAGAAAATAAATAAGGCAAAAGTACAGAAAATACAGTGAAGAAAATCACAAAAGACAAAATTTGAAATGAAATGAGCTATAAAGGAATATGTACCCTTACGAAATACAATTAGGAGATCAAAATGAGTTGAAGGTGGATTTGCAGTTGTAAAGGATGATGATTTTGTCGTTGGAGGCAAGTTTGCCTTTAAACAACGACGATACACCTACAAACGAAAAGACATTCCCTTATTGGCAGATATGTCTTAAATAGCACCCATGGAAGGAAGGTCAACAATAGATAGAAGAGGAGAACACTCAACATCAAATGTGACACCATCAAACCAAATTTTGGACTCAAAGAATGTGGCATTGGCAGACACAAGATACATTTTTGTTGGAGGATGAAAACACTATAGCCCCTTTGAATGCGAGAGTAACCAACAAATATGCATTTGATGAATCTGAAAGACAATTTATCAAGACTAAAAAAGAAATCTTGAACAAAAGCAAGACACAGAAAAACCTTTGGTGATAAAAAACAACTCTATGTCTGGTTGAAGACGTCTAATAAAAACCTTATCTCCTAATGACGTACAAGACATCCTATTTATAAGATATGTGGCGGTAAGAACAACATCAGACCAAAGAAACTTTGAAACATTCATATGTAACATGAGAATGTGTGTGACATCCAGAATATGTCTGTGTTTACGCTCAGTAACCTCTATTTTGTTGAGAGATATGAGGATAAATAGTCTTACGTATAATGCCTAGAGATACATAATAAGACTGAACACTAGATTGGATAAATTCAAGAGTATTATCCGTGCATAAGCATTTTGGAGTAACATCAAATTGATTTTTTATTTCTGCAATAAAAGTTTTAAGAACATCAAACATATGACTATGATCCTTAAGCAAATATACCTATGACACTTATGAAAAGTCATCAATAAAAATAATATAATAACGATTACCAGATATAGATAAGACTCTAACTCAACCCAAGATATCATAGTGAACTAATTCAAACAAATTTTGACTAGACACAAGACGTAAGTGCTTAAAAAAAGCACAATGGTACTTGCCTAACTAATACAACTCACACTCAAATGGAGAGACTGAAACCCACGACAAGGCTTGTTATAACTTCTGATGTAATAGGTGGCCTAACAAGTAATGTTATACATTCCGATCCTCGAGCATATCATCACGAGCAAGAATGTACACACCATTGCCTTGGTTACAGATGCAAATCCTTGAGGTCATCATGAGCCAGAATATACACACTAACCAATCCTCCTCCTCGTTTGTAAATGCTGAAAGGTGTAGTGAAACGAGAAAATAGTCACATAACAAAGTAACTATTTCATGATGGCATTAATGTGTATATAAAGGACTTTTTCAAGTGACACTTAAGCAAAAGCCTACACAATCCCTTCTCCACTGATGAAACAAGACCAACCATCAGCAATGACCATTGAGCAGATATTAGAAAGTTGAGAAGTGTAAAAAAGATTTTTATACCAGACATAGGAGGAGGTACCTCAGTCAATGATCCAAAAGATATCCTGAAGGCTAAGAGGACACTAGTACGAGAGAAAGTGCTATGCGAAGCAATAATGGCGGAGTTAGTAACCTTTAACTATAGGAGCCGTTCATAATCAACCTGAGAACTGAAAACCATTTGTTCCTCGCTGGTGGAAGTAGTACGAGATGACTCAGTGCTAACATTCACTGTTTGAGGGCGACCAATGACATCCCAACATCTATCTATCCTATGTCTCATCTGTCTATAGCGTGAGCATCATGAACGTCCTCCAGTATCTCCACATCCACGACCTCGTGTAACTGTCAAAGTTGACTATTCTGACACTATAGTAGGATGACTGTGGAAATCCAGAGAATTCTAGCAAATATGGTCTGTAAGTCAGGGACACTGTCGATACCTAAGATCTGTCGTTGGATCTTAGAGCTAAGGTTAAGACTCAAACTAAACAAGTAGAAGGCCACAACTAATTCTTCACGATACTTCATCATCTGAGTCACCCACTGGTCAAGGGCTAATATAGGTTAAGTTCATCAAGCAAGGCACATAAAAGTGTGAAGTTTTCCTAAACAAAACGATCTCCTTGGCATAAAGTGATCAATTGTTCATACATTTTGAATGCTTAGGATATGTTTTTTTAGTAACCATAGGTAAGACGTAAAATGTCCCAAATCTTTTTTACTGCCCACAACATCATAACCCCACATGCAGCTGAAGGTTCCATGCTGCTAACCAACCAAGAGATAATAACTGAATTATCAATATATCAATCATCATATGTCGCATCCTTACTATCATAAAGAGGTTGTGTAAGGTGTTTCAACTTGCGCTGGGTGGCAATGAACATCTCAAAACTCTAAACCTAAAGGAAATAGTTCTTGTCATTCAACTTTTCTGAGGTACCACCAAGATTCTTTACCAAGGATTCATAGGAGGCCATGAGCAAACACAACCAATCAGACTTGTATGGGCAAAAATAACACCAACAGAGGTAACTAGACTGCTACACCAACTCGTGTGGATGTGACATGTCCACACATCAAAGACGATTCAGATCTGTTGGCCATCTATGACATGAATCTAAACAATAACGTGACAGCCAATGACACTATTCAGATGAGAAGAAAAGGGATGGGCAGAAGGTGTTGATCAGGAGGCTTCTACAGACTAGGGTTACAAGAGGAAAAATGCCAGAGAGGCTGCTAGTGCCACCAAACAGCCCTGGTTGGGTGGAGGATCCTGGTGAAGGGCTCGACAGGGCCTGGAATAGCCAGTAACTTGCCCTCTTGGACCTGAAACTGCAAACGGAAAGCCCTGTGTGGTCTGAAACCGCCCATAGAATGCCCTGTTGGGCCTAGAGCCGTCGGCGGAAGGGTGGGGAGGTGCTGTCGGGATCGGTGGGTTGTGCTGAAGGGACTTCCGATGCCGACAGGCGATGCAAATGGGGTTTCCAACACCAACAAGCTGTGCTGGTGGTAAGGTGGTGTCCGACAACTGCTAAGGTTAGAAGAGAGATTAGGTTTTAATACTAGAGCTCTAGTACCAAGTTAGATTGAAGGAAAAGAAAGGATTAATAATATTAGAGTATGTAGTTACATATATATAAGATTTCTCAGATAAATGGATATCTAATAATCCACATAACTAAGACTACTAAACTATATAACATAACATCTCTAACAGTATGGTTATGTGCTGTCTACATTGGTCGACATACAAGACCATGTCCTTTAAGACCTAAAGTTACTTCAAGTCTTGAACAAAAGATGTAAAGATCACAAAGGATCGAATCTTACTTGCAGATGATAATAAAACATTGTCAAATCATCATATCCGAAAGGAAATACGATGGTCAAGCCTTGGTTAATGGTATAATATCATACCATAATGGTCATCATGAAAACTAATAGACCAAGATAAGGCTTCATGCATTTAATATAAATGTCAATAGGACGTGAGTAAACAGCTTTTGCATACAAATTTTTCATATAATAAGCATACAACAAGATTTAAGGAAAGGGAAATAGAAGATTGGAATAAATATTTCTGATTTTCATAAAATATAAGCAAAATCTTGACAAGAGAATCCAAAAAAAAAAGAAGTTAAATGTAGATTGAAAACTAAGAGAAATTATATGACAAATTGACAATTTGTTAACATCCCTGAAGGATAAAATGTTCATTAGGAATTACCTGTTTTTGCTTCGTTCAAGTGTTTATCGCTTTTAGGAAGAAAAACCATTCCAACGCCAGTGCTACATTTGTCTAATAGTGCAAGACCTTGTTTATCAGCCCAGTTGTTATAAAGGTCCCATGGAACTGAAGTCATCAGTCCTGCTCCATCACCAGAGTCATTATCTGCTCCACAACCTCCCCGATGTTCCATACATCCAAGAGCAGTAAGAGCATCTTCTACAATCTTATGTGAAGCTTCATTTTGCAAATTTGCAATGAATCCAACTCCACATGCTCCTCTCTCTGAAATTATATTGTTTAAATCTGCAACCTAATGGTTCATTATAGTTAGCAAAAGCAGTAACATAAAACAATAATCTAGTTCACAGGGAAAATACTTTTTTAAACATGAGGATGCATTGAGATCATAGAAGGATAAGACACTGAGTTTAATATACAACTAAATGAGAAATGCAATGAACTTACAATGTTGTACTACAAAGGATCCAGTTAGGGTTTGAAGAAAGTAGCAAATAATTCTTAGGAGATGAAAAAAATAAATATGTATTTTCCTAAGATAAAATGTGATACATGATCCGAATCAAATCTCTCTAAAGATTCCTAATTAATAAACTGAAGTAAGAAGAGTGACTACAAGAGCCAAAACCTTTATGAGTTCAAACTCCAAAGTAAACCATTTTCTGTTTTTTTATAATGTCATGAAATCTGCGCTACCACCATATTATACTTAACCAACAAGTCAGGACATACTGTCTTTTCGTAATATCAGTGTGCAATGCAACCTGCAACTTCTTGGCTTTGCATAAAAAAAGTCAAGCCAACGGCCTGTCTTTTTTTTCATTGCAGTTTCGGATGTGCACATCAATATGGAATCAAAGGCTCCTTCCAGTGTGCAGTTTATCACGTGGCAAGTATTTCATTGTGGTATTTTGACTTTTGACACAGTTGACACTTCAGAAAAGAGGTTTTCATATGGTAAGTGAATGTTCCTTTAGTAAGAGGGCAAAAGGAGATCTTTGGCATCTTTTTATGGGAAGTCAACCAGAATGGGTTGGTGGATCAGTTTATTGAACAAATTGTCCTTGGAGCAGCAATGGTATATTCAATGTGCCCTTTTTGGACATTCAGCGTGGCTGTAGAGGTTTCATGTGCAACCAGAAAATTATATGGCATCTTTTCCATCATGCTAATTCGAGGAACCAGTGTTAGGAAACAAACAACAGAATTTTCCTTGAGATACATAGCAATTTGGCATCTTTGAGAACAAGGGTTATCACTTATGCTGTAGATTGAGTCTTTTATGTGTATGTCAGTTGAGACTCATGCATCTACTTCTGCCTGGTTGGAGACTCTCTTCGGTAACTGAGCTTGTGTAATAAGAAATATCTCAAACTTAGCACCTTTAGTTATGAGTTCTAAAGGTAATGGATTCTCGTAAGTGGCCCTACAAAGCCTTCGCAAAGTCAACAAGAAATTGTTGTGATTGGAATGATAAACCTAAGAGATGGCCATTGATAAGTTATTTGCGATAAGTTGTGTCACAATCGGAACCAGACCCTACTGGCCTCGGCCAATCCGCAACAATGTTGTTCTCAAGCAATCCAAGTGTGACACACCAACACCGATCAAAATGCTTAAGTCGTACGCTACTTTCAATAACATCTCCCTCCCTTATATACCCATTTCAGATTTACAAATTATCTGATATGAGACTAAACATCTTGAAACACCTTAAGGTTTTTGAGGTATTACAAGTTTTATTATGTCCGCTTTCCCATCAGTCCTTGCCTTTACCTTCCCTTGCACTAAATTAACAATGTCTATACAATTTGATATCTTAGATGCTAAGTTCAAGCATTATGAGAAGTTGACAAACCAAATTACCATAGAATTCAGTACTAAACTAGATTATAGCATTTCCAAGGGTATATCTACTATATACTATTTGTTTAGGAGAGAGAGAAAATATAGTCTACAAGCAATAAGGAAGTAGATTTTTTTCCCTGTTTTTTCTCCCTTTTTTAGTTTATTCTTTTTTTTTTGTTTTAGCTAAATACTCTTCCCATACCACATAAATTTTTAATATCATATATTTACATGTTTTTGTATTTTCTCTTGTTCTTTTTTCGTGCACATCTGTAACATCCGTAAAATTTATTTTGTAATTATTTACATTTTATGAATTTTATTCCTGAACAGGTGTTACTGTTCTAAGACCCGTTGTGTGGTTTTGTGTTTTTAGACTTAAGCCTTGTGGACTAGCTTTTATTTGCGTGTCCTTGTGCACGCAAATATTGGATTTTATCGAGATAACATGGAAGAAGACTAAGAAATTGTAGCTTATTTCTAGATATTGGATATTTTACAATTTTTGATTGAATTTGTGTATATTTCCATAAGGTCCTTATATTAAATGTCATATGTCATATTTTTCTATCATGTTATCCTCAACCATCAGCCACCCTTTCTGACGTCAATCAAGGCTTCCAATCATCTTTTCGGCACTGACGAAGCCTTCTAGTCCCTTTTCCATTGTCGAAGAGTCTCTTAACTTCTTCCGTCAACTCCTCTAACGCCACTAACTACTTCCACCACCACCGATAGGGCTTCCAGCCACTTCTGCCGCCATCAGCAGGGCTTCCAACCCCTTCCTCCGACACCAGTAAGTCCTTCAATCCCTTCCACTGAAAATCTACGACTTGCAAAGAAAATCTAGAATACTTTGAAACAAATGTATGGATATAAAAAGAACATATTTTTAAGGTACACAAGCAAATCTTCACACTGAAAATGACAAACAGTTCAGTACAAGACCATTTTGCTTTGTTTTGGATCCTTCTGGATGAGTTTGATCTTTGATACTACTATGATGTGTCAATATGGTGAGGAGCTCACTGTTACAGCCTACCTTTCTGGTTTGACTTCAAAGCTCTCATCTCATATCCAAGGTCAAGATTCTTGGTGTAAATTCTACTCTTAGTCTTGAGAGTACTTTTTCTCAGGTTCTTCGCATTTCCATCAGTACACCCACTTTCACTTTAGATCACTCTACCATGATCGTTACTTGTGGTCGTGATCGCAACTCTAATTGTAGTTTTGGCCAGAGACGAGGTCGTAGACGAACAAATGGCAAAAGCTACCCTCCATGTAAGCACTATGGTCACACTAACCACAACTCAGATCACTGTTAAGATAATTTTGGGAAGCTAGATTAAACACAGGTCTCCATTGAGACACAGAGTACACCTATAACTACTCTTACTACTAATACATCATCAGTAACACTTTCTCAGGATGAGTATGCTCAATTCCTCCAGTTTATAAAGTGACAGTCTTCTACTACTATGGTATCACATGCCACTCCTCTACCTCAGGCACCTCTGATTTGTTAATCTCTAGGGATGATTATTGAATTATAGATTCAAACACTTCCTCCCACATAACAAGTAGTCTTGATTTTTATTCTCCTGTATCCCAGTTACCATATATTAGATCAATTTTTATTAATAATGGCAAGACTTATCGTGTTTCTAGACAAGACACTATTCATGCTACGTCTTAATTAACATTAGACAAAGTTTTCTATATTTCAAAACCTTCTTCCAGTTAACCTTTTATCCATAGTATCGTTATAAAACAGCTCCATTGTTATATAACCTTCTTCTCTTTTTATTGTACCTTTCAAGACCTACAAATAAGAAAAAGGATTTATTTAGAACGTAAGAAAGACCAAGGACTCTACCTACTGGTCAAAGATGAGTTACCTCTGGGATTTACGTCGTTGACTTCTATAGTAGAACCGTCACTCATATGACATCGTCGGTTAAGTCATCTATGTCATAAAAAATTACAACTGACACTTCCTTAGATATCTATTTCTCCTTTTCAATGTGAGTCTTGTGAATTAAGTAAACACAATTGTGCTACCTTCCATAGTCTTCGCTTAATTCGCAGTCAAAGTCCTTTTGAATTAATTCATTGTCATGTATGGAGTCCTGTCAGAACACCGTCTATATCTAGTTATAGATATTATATTGTGTTTATTGATGATTTTTCTCAGATGTTATAGGTCTATTTGTTGAAAGATAGAATCAATGTCCTTGATACTAGTAAAAAAGTTGTTGTAGAAATAATAAATCAATATTCTATTTATCCTAAAGTTTTTCATACTGATAATGCTTTAGAATTTACTCAAATACATCTTCAAAATTATTGTGAATCTCTAAATGTCATACACTAAGCTTCTTGTCCACATACATCTCAACAGAATACTGTCATCGAACACAAACAGAGACATATTCTTGATGTCGCTCGATCCATTATACTTGAGATGTATGTTCTCAAGTACCTATGGTTTGTTCAGTTCTTACAGTTTCCTATCTCATCAACCATATGTCGTCTACCCTACTTGGAGAAGAGATTCCACTTCAACAGCTACATCCTTATTTAGAGATTTTTTTCTCTTACTCCACAAACATTTGGTTACATTACCTTTGTTCAGGATTTGACAAAAAACCTAGATAAACTAGCTCTATAGTCTGTTCATTGTGTGTTTCTTAGATACTTTCGTAATCAACAGGGGTATCGATGTTTCATCCCTACTACTAGAAAGTACATTGCCTCTACAGATGTTACTTTTTTTGAGACCCAACGTTACTTTAATAGTATAGATTCTCTGTCTAAGAGTATTCATTTACTCTCACTTATAGAGTCCTATGATTCTAATGCCATTGACACTACTATTACAAAAAAGAGGCATCTTATCCTTTACAGGAATAACGTCAGTGGCCACGTCCCTCTCTAGCCATTCTTTCTTTACCTTCTACAGATTTACCACCTACAAACCTTAATTTGCCAATTATCATTTAGAAAGATACACGTGCTTCCACTATCCATCCTATTTCCAATTTTGTTAGCTATAATAGACTTCACCCTACTTTTCGTACCTTTGCATTGTTTATTGCTTCTGAGTCACTTCTTAAGAACTACCAAAAGGCTATCTTACTATCACAATGAAAGGTAACTATGAATGAAAAAATGCAAACTCTAGTATCTCGAGGTATATGGGAATTGATTCCTAGACCAGTAGGAACTAACACCTATAGATGAATGTTTGTTATCAAATACAAGCCAGATGACATAGTAGATTGGTACAAAACATGACTGGTAGTACGTGACTTCACACAGGAGTATAGTGTTAACTACTCTGAAACTTTTTCTCTTGTAGCGAGACTAAATTCCATAAGAATCATCCTCACTATTACAGTGAACCAATCCTAAGAACTCAGTTAACTCGATACAAAGAATACTTTTCTGTATGGTGAACTTACAGAGTAGGTGTATACTCAAGGAGAGAATCAAATTTGTTTACTCAAAAAAGCAATTTCTGATTTGAGAAATTTTACAGCATTATTGTTACTTATGATTTTCAACGTTGTGCTGTCGACCACTCTACTTTCTATAGACGGACGAATAATGACTATGTGATACTTGTTGTATATGTAAATCACTTTCTGTTGATTCGCAGTGATATTACAAGCATCTAGAGGACAGATTATTTGTAAAAGTACTTTGTGACAAAGGACATAGACAAACCTAAAAAAATTTTAAGTATTGAGTTTGCTTATATTAGAGACAGAATGACGTTGTCCCAAAGGAAATATACATTAATTTTTTACAAGAAACGAACCTCTTGAGGTGTAAACCAGAGACCACTTCATTTAATCAAAGTCTAGATTTTTGGAATAATTCGTCTCTCTTTTTAAAAGATATTGGTAGATACAAGCGGTTGATTTATCTGACTATCACATACCTAAATATTGCATACATTGTTAGTGTGCTCAGTCAATTTATGCAAAAGCCAAAAACAGTACATTGGCTGAAAACCTTACGAGTGTTATCATATATTAAGAAGGCGCCAGGTAAAGGACTTATTTATAAAAAGAATGATCATCAGCGCATTGAAGCTTCAAACTCTGACTATGCAGGAAATAGAGACGATCGAAAGTCTACTTATGAATATTGCACTTATGTTGGAGAAACTTTGGTTACATAACACAATTAAAAACAGAATATTGTTTCTAGATCAAGTATTGAATTAGAATATCAATCTATAACACAAACTACTTGTGAGATGATGTCGCTCAACTCTTTCTTAACAGATTTCAATTTTTCTGTTAATGTGTCCATGCCTACGTATTGTGACAATCAGGTTGCTATCTGTATAGCTAACAATCTAACTTTCCATGAGTATACAAAGTGTAGACACCCCGATTTTGAAGTGACTCATTGATAATTCTCCAGATGTTGCTTTGGATGTGGCTGACCCTTGAACCAATCTTAAACCCATAGCAAGCCTACAGCCTAATTAGAAATCAAGACAAGTAGGGGAGAGCACTTAGCTAGTACACTTAGCTAGCACACCTCCCTAACACACCTAGCTAGCACATTTATCTAGCACACTTAGCAGGCGCACATCCCAGGTGCCCAACCATTTCGCAGGCTGCGGGCTGCTGACTTTCCACCTCCCTTGGCTGTTACCTCTAGCAACGAATATGCCATGGAATCTTCCAGACTTTTCGTCTACGAGGCTCCCTGCATTCCTATGAGTTACCTTTGAAAGTTCCTTATAAATAAACACCTATAGGTAGCCATTTGGGAAGATTAGAAAAGTTGAAGACACAGAATTGCAACCAGAATTCTACAGCTGTCCCTTTAAGTTCTTAGCTTTCTTCTTGCATCCAGAGATATCTCCAGCCCTTCCAGAGCATCAAGGAGCTTATTATTTTAAGTCTTCTTCGAAGGAACATCCAGGGCAAGGTAGGCCTTCTCACTTTTCCCTTTTTATTTCTTATTCTCTTACATTGGAATAAGGCATGCTAAAAGCTTATATATGTTTTGTTTTTCGTCATATATTCATGAGATCTTAGTAGTGATTTTTCTCGTTCTTTTGTAAAATGTTCTCCATGTTAATCTATGCTCTCATTTGCAAGCATGTTTACCTTTCTTCTAGCATAAGAATCTGCACTATGTTTGTATATAAGCTGTCTTTTTCTTACTGTTTCTTTACACATGAATCCATGCTAAGTTTGTAAATGTTAAAATCATGCAGTAGAGATAAGATAACTTGTACGTGTTTTGACGGGATTTGCTCATATCATGTTCTTTTCCATGGCACTTTGTATGTTTTCATACATGAACCCATCAACTCATTTTAGTTTTAATTACATGATTAATAAGATGACTTTCGATCATGTGCATCCCATCATGTTTTCAGCTTTTAACAATGACATAAATCAATTTGCATTAGTATGAATCACCTATCACTTTTCTGGGATAGATTCTGGATCAGATCGCAGCCTGATCCAGATTTTCTAGGACGCATCACTCAAGCCCACTACACCAGAGCACCACTCTGGCACACCAAGCAGGTGCACCAGACTAGTCAGAGAGCAAAACACTCACATTAGTATCTTTATTTGCATGGCTTTATGAAAGACTTCGAGCTTGATTCTTTCATTGTTGGTTCTTTGATATTCCAAGATTTCGCATGCACGTTTTCGATTTTAAAACAGATCGTTTTCCAATTGTTTTCTCCCTTTAGATATTCAGTCCTTTGCTAGAATCTGGTAGGCTGATTGCACTTTACTCCTACGTGAAGAACCTTATGCATCAGCCTATGATCCAGTAGCATGGCTAAATCCTGCATCCCTCATTTAGCACAAAATAGGTGGGACCTTGTGTGAGGCTACCAGCCATTGAGCACGAGGACCACAAATCATTGCATCTACATGTTTTTTTTCAAGTTTTACAGAATAATTTTACACTGCATACCTTTTCCAGAATGCATTCCCTGATGTTGGCTTTGCATAGTTTCCTGTTTTCCCTCAGCACGTTTTCCTGACCCACCTAGACGCACATAGGTGGCACACCAGACTAGAGCACCAGTCTGGCGCACGAAACAGACTTATTGGCCTGTTTTCAGTAGCATACAGTAGGTTTTATATGGTTTTAACATGCTTTTCCCGACTCAATTTGCTTCTGAGTTTTCTTTGGCTTTCTTCCTTGATGTATTAGGAAGGCACAACTTTGTTTTCAACTATTTTTCATGCATTTTAGAATGCATTAGGCATATAGCAAAGCAAGGATGATAAATCGCTCAAGATATTAGATCTTTGATCTTATTGTACAATATTCTTGCATCAACACTTGACCCGACATACGAGCGATATTTCTGAGCATTAAGACACACCCTTACATATCATGCACTTATATTTTAGACACCACACACACATTAGCATGGCATGGCATATCACCTTTGGTGTATAGCAAAGGCTGAAAAGTCGACATTTCATTAGCAAAAGAGAAACCAATAGAAGACCGATTTATTGGACGTACGAAGGTGCCTAACACCTTCCTTGTACGTAACAGGGATCCTTACCCATATTTTCTTATTTACACAAACCTTTTTCATTGTTTTGCATGATTTTCATGTTATATGGTTTTCCTCGTCTTCCATTTGAATAGACTAGGTGGCGACTCCTGCATTTGCATATTATTTTATTTTTTTGCCGTGACATTACCAACTTTGGCATATTTTTACCATTCTCGACGGCATAGTTACAGGAACTGGCGACTCCGCTGGGGATAACCAGATCCCGGCTTTGTTTTGGTTTCTCTTTTGCTTTGACTTTCTCCTTGCTTGCTTTGTTTTTTCATGTCATGCTTTCTTTTTAAGTGGGGTCTTTTTGCATGCATTACCTTTGTTATGTTGTTCTTTCCTTTCACACATTTGCTATGTCATCACTATTGCATATATTGTAGCACATGTTTTCGTTTGTTTATCCATGTCTACTTGCATGTTTATTTCCCTTCTTGTATATGCCATGCCTACGAGATTAGAGACATACTTGCTTCCCCTTTTGGTCAATGAAAATATAACAACCAAAATCAATAAATCTTAAGGCAAACTAGAGACAAATTGCAAATCTGCCCCCATGGTTTAATAAACTTACAAGCAAAAAACTTAAAGCATACATTGCATACATCATATAGGGCATGCATCTTCTCCTTTCCTAGACTTACCTATATAGTCTGCGAAGGACATGTTTCGGTGGTTCATCCTAATGGCTTTGGCGTGGGATGAAAAATCGGACTTGTCCCCCCTTGTCTGGGGTCGTGTCGGTGTACGTAAAGGACACAGCCTACTGCTTTGGCAGAGGTCAAGGCTCCGAAAGTACCACCCGTTCACTGCCTAGGCTTTGGCTGGGATTTAGAAAAGGGAACCTTACTGTTTCTAAACTTGAGTCGGCGGCCTATTCACCCTAGTGTGTGAATCCAGAGTAGACAGCTTGATAGGACATCCCTAGTTGGTAAGATAGTGCATACTAGAAACATGCATTCGCATTGCATACCACCATAATTATTGCATCTTTGCTGATTTGTTTGTTTTTGTGCATAGGATTTCTGAGTTTCCTTAGCCTAAACTCAAGATCTTTCCTTCCACTGACTCTGTTTGTGACCTTATTTTCGATCGCATCTCCCGAGTTATTCGTCACTTCCGACGATAGCTCGTCTTAGGGTTCGTCCTGTTCTTCCTAGCCGCAGTTCAATCCTCACTCACTCACGATCCGCGATGGCCCAGCATGCTGGCGAGTCCCATTCCCCTGCTGTCCAGGAGGAAATCCCCGCTTCGGGACACTCTTCCTATGTGTCTGTTCCTGTCATCTCGGCTGCCTCCACTTTTACCTTAGCCTCTAGAGGACCTCCACCACCTCATTTCTGTGTTCCCATGGCAACCCCGCCTTCGGGATCACCTACCTGGTCTTCTCCTGTTGTCGGGGTCACAGCAGTCGAGCCTGTCTCCCCTCAGGGTTATGTGTTTACTAACCCTCCTCCTACTGCAGCTGCTTCAATAGTAGCTACCCCCTAGTTTGGACAACTGGGATCTCAACCTCTTGCTTCTTCCCCTGTCTTGCCTCCTTCCTTCGGAGCCACCAGCGACGATCCCGTGACCGCGCAGCTGAAACAGATGTCGGCCCTCGCCCAGTAGCTACAGAGATTAGCACAGTCCTTCTCAGCTTTGTCTTTCCCAACTCCCGAGTTGCCTGCGCAACTGACCCTAGGACCACAGTTTGCACCTACTACACTCTCACCACAGCCGTCGTCATCCCTTGTCTCTCCGACAATAGGGGTGTCGGCATTACCCTCTGTTACACCAACACAGCACCCACCTCAGTATGTATCCCTCCTATCTAGTGGCCAGTCCCCTAGGCCGGCGGGAGCATTACCATCTGTGAGTGTTGATACCATCCCAGTCCAACAACTCATGCTCCCACATTCTGCACCACTAGTTGCACCACCCCCTGTTTTTCCCTCACCCTTTTATCACACACAGGCCTCATCCTTCATTCCACAACACACTCCACCCATGCACGGGTACACTGGTCATCCTGTCGTAGCACCAGACAGTAGAATGGTGGATCCAGAGGAACCCTTAGGGGTGACCCATACAGTGTACGCGGCACCTACCTCTACTGCACAGTCCACAACTGCAGTAGCTCCAGATGCTCTCCTGGCGAGAGTAAACGATCTGGAACGCACTCTCCGGCAAGTGCAAGGTGGGGACCGCCAGTCCTACCAATTCTGGGACCTCTGTTATTTCCCAGAGGCGACTCTCCCCCTGAATTTTCATATTCCGGAATTTGAAAAATATAATGGTAGGGGTTGTCCAATTGCCCACCTAAAAGCCTATTGCGGAGACCTTGCTCAGCTCCAAGCTGACGAAAGGTTGTTAATCCGCCTGTTCTAGAAGAGTCTCACGGGACCTACGTTGAAGTGGTTCACTTCCCTCAACATGACTACCATCAGGACTTGGGACGACCTTACGCAGGCGTTCCTGGAGCAATACTCCTTTAACCTCGACTTAGTCCCAAAGCGGAAGGACTTAGTCGTTATCAAGCAGAGGCCTCAAAAAACATTTGGGGAGTATGTTGGACGTTGGCGATCCTTGACTTCGCAGGTCAAAGATAGACCCTCCGACGAGGAGTCTATTGCGATCGTGATTCAAGGAGCACAGCCAGCAATCGGGGCTCTGCTCAGCATTCAGCTAGTCACCACCTTTTCTGCATTGCTTCGGACGGGTGCCCGTATTTAGAGTTCACTGCGTGGTGGTAGTTTTCCAGCATTCTCTGCATTTGCCAAGCAAGCCACTTCCTCACATAGTGGCGCTAGCAGCAGCAACAACAAAAACAACCACAGTGTTAATCCACCTAGGAGGCGGGATCCCTCTAAGGATACAGTTTCATACATTAGATCCCCTACTGCACCGGTGAATGTCCATCCTCCCCCTCAGCATAAATTAGTTTATGAACCCACGCCTACACTTAGAGCACAGCATACATCACACATCACTCCCACTGTCACACCAGTTTATCCTCCCCCTCAGGTGGTGATGCGCCCGCCATTAGCACATCCGCAGCCAAGGCGGCAACGCCGTGACAGGCGTCACTTTACCCGTTTAGTGGAACCTTTGAGCATGATATTCCCTAAACTCGCATTCCTCTTGAGGCTGCCTGAGGTGCGCCCACTGCCTAGTCCGTTTCCTGCCTGGTATAATGCGAATGCGTTCTGCAATTTCCATCGAGTTGTTGGTCACTCAACAGACAATTGTCTCACATTAAGGAATGCAATCCAGGACTTGATTGATCAAAAGGTCATTGTGATTTACACACAGGCGGCAGGACCCGAGCCCGCACCAGTAGCTGCACAAGCACTACCAGCACAACCCAGCGTAGTTAGCCAGCCTTTACCCCAGCATTCAGACCCTGGAGCAACAGGTCCCTTGAGAGTCAATTCCATCTAATCTTTTATTTGTCTTGTCAATCTTATTGTATATTCCCTTTTTATGCCAGTTGTATTTTTCCTTCCTTGGTGATTCCGAGGAGTCTTTAGTCTAATCCTACCGTTGAGACAGTCTCCGCTTTAGCTTCAAACTCTTTCGATTTTCTATATCGTGTCAACCGATTTGAACCAGTTAATCTCGTTCCTGCTCTTGAGTCTGTCAGTCACTTGGCCGTTCACAACAACCCTTGTCTCTTGTCCAGTGGTCGAAATTTATGTCGCAACTAGAGTATGAGAAAGGAACCCCTTGGACGATACGGCTAAGGAATCGTCGAGCCGATCAAGACAGAAGAACGAAGAGAGCACAAAGATTTGGGATACAAGCATCAACACCAACGGAGGAAATCCCCTGTACTCAGGTAAGTCCCCAAAAACGATCATTTCCCGCGATTTAACTCACTTTACCAGTGCAGGAGTATTGAATCCAAACCGAAGATTGCCCATAGCCTCAACAGTTTTCAGAAGAATTTTCCTAAGAACAGTCACTCAGAACCGTCAGCAGCACATCAAGCAACAGCAGTACCAGATCTTACACAGAGAGCCTGAACAACTTGGAGATCTGGATATTTTTATTCCAAGCACAATCAGGGGTACTCGCAGGAGACTTAACAGAGCACGGCAACATCAGGAGGGCAAAACAGTTGTCTCACCATAGCAGCCAGAATCACCAGGACCAAACTTCAATCATGGTCCTCCAAGAACCGAAGAGAGTGCGCTGGACCAATGATCGGCACCTATCAGCGGCTCCTAACTGGAAGTACTACTAGTGATCATCGGCCACTCCCGAGCCTTGCGAAGTATTCCATTGTGGGTCATGCATCTCCATGTTTCATGCTTTAAATTACTGCATCTGCACATCACCTAAATCGCATCATATGCATTGTACTTTCCTTTTGTTTGCATTGTAATTATAATATGAATATTGGCATAACTGTTGCCCGATGAGGAAAATCGGAAGCCTGCCTGCTTAAGAAGAGTTTGATCCGCCTCACGTGTTACTACCTGTGTGACCTAGGGAGTGAGGGAGTGATAATCCATGGAAAGTGGGCAAAATGTACAAATTCTTAAGGAACCTACACCTCCAGAGGGAAACAAAATGCTAAGATAAAAGTGAGTGCGAGCCAATAAAAAACATAGACTTCGGAGCACAAAAGAAATACAAAGATAGAAGTTGCAGATAGAAGTAGGCCCTAATGAGAGAGGCATGTAGGACGACTCTATCCCTACCGCATAACTTGGAGAGGAGTTGAAGCATACACTTAACAATTCCATATGTTCAAAGGAACTGGCCACCCCTTTTATATCAAACTAAAAGAGCAGCCATCCCTCAGCCTAAGTGTTTATTACCTCCAAGCAGGGATAGGGTAAGTCAGCATGCCATTAAGGGAGAAAAAGAAATATGAATTATTGAAAAAAGTAGGTGTAGAACCCTAGGAGTTTGGCATGGAGCCCATTTTACTCCAGAAATCCATTGGTTGAGTGAGAGCCACCATAAATCCAGGAATCCAGGTAGCACCAAGTGAGTCAAGGACACAATCTAGTTCCTTATAGCAGGCAATGAAGGCTTCCTCGGTGCTGAAGACATATCTTCTATCAACCATTCATAAATCTTGCTTCCATCATAAGAGTTCTGCATAAATTATTTGACATTAAGTATTGGTGAGTTCACCACTATTGCATTTTGCATCACTTTGCAAGGCGTTTGTCCGTGTTTCGATCAGGGGCATGTCAGCTGCCTTTTGAGTTGGAATGTTGGCAAATAAGGGAGCTCAACCAGGGACATGTTAACTGCTCTTTGGTTGGACGTAAGTCTTTGACTAGGGACATGTCAGTTGCCTTTCTAAATCAAGAAGATTATGGAGACAGTACTACTATTGGGAGCATGCAGATGAGGCTTCTCAAGCACTTTTTGATAGGCCTGTCAATTCACAGAAGCTTGGCCTCACGACACATGAAACAGGCTGGTGGCATGCATAGCAATAGCCCGCAGACCCGTCGGACTTCTTCCACGCAAGCTCTGTCTGCCTGAAGCAAAAAAGACATGGAAAATAGATTCCAGAATCCAACTGCGGCATATAACAAGTGTCATTTCATTTCAACCATGGTAATATTCAACAATGAAGAGGACATGTCCCAAACCCGCGGTTGCTTACGGTCCTCAGCAATTAATACACCAAAACATATTTGCAGAATATCAAAACAATGCTCAGTTGTCACCATGGTTGGATATCCCTGCACGGCACATGGGCTAGTAGATATGACAGTTATCCAATGGGCCCCATCACATACGACCAGTACAAGTATCTTAAAGCACAAAATGGCTGCAAGAATTGCATTGTTGTCCTCCGCACTCTGTAGTCCGCAAGAAGCAAAAAGAAATGCCAAGAAAAAGAATGCACGAGTCTTCAAGTTCACCAGATGGGCAAATTTGCAGAAAACCCCTCAGATTGTGAAGCATGCGGACAACCCACAAAGGGTGCGACATATCACATTTTGAGCGGAAGTTTGCAAGCACCGAGCAGAATATCAATAATCAGACGTTTGTCATATCACAGCAGCTATACAGCAATCAGATATGCCTAGTTGCGGATATGCCCCAACTTTTGCAAAACCTGCAGCAAAACCAGCACTCCAGCAAGGAAGATATTGCACATGCATTTCAGCAAGAATACCAGCTTCCATGTCGCAGGACCAGCAGTGAGCACATTGCAGTTCTGCCCTCCAGATTGCATCCAAATCAATTTCCCTCCTGGGGGACAATCCAGAAATTATCGCTTTTATTTTTCTGGATTCTCGCTCCGGGCAGACGAGATTCTTCTATCCCAACTTTCCTGCGGTTTTCGCGGACGCGAAATTCTCTTGTTTGACCTTTGACCGGGCGATCAAGGTCTGTTTCCTTTGCTTTCCTTGGATTTTCGCGAGTGCGAAATCCTCTAGTTTGACCTTTGATCGGACGGTCAATGTCTTTTTCCTTTGCTGTTCTTGGATTTTCGCGGACGCGAAATTCTCTTTTTGACCTTTGACCGGGCTGTCAAGGTCTTTTTCCTTTGCTTTCCTTTGATTTTCGCAAGTGCGAAATCCTCTTTTTGACCTTTGACCGGGCTGTCAAGGTCTTTTTCCTTTGCTTTCCTTTGATTTTCGCAAGTGCGAAATCCTCTTTTTTACCTTTGACCGGGCGATCAAGGTCTTTTTCCCTTACTTTCCTTAGATTTTCGAGAGTGCGAAATCCTCTTGTTTGACCTTTGATCGGGCGGTCAAGGTCTTTTTCCATTCCTAGGGTTTTTGCGAGTGCAAAATTCTCTTGTTTGACCTTTGACCAGGCAGTCAATGTCCTTTTCCCTTACTTTCCTTGGATTTTCGAGAGTGCCAAATCCTCTTGTTTGACCTTTGAACGGGCGGTCAAGGTCTTTTTCCTTTCCTGGGGCTTTTGCGAGTGCGAAATCCTCTTGTTTGACCTTTGACCGGACGATTAAGGTCCTTTTTTCTTGCTTTCTTGGGTTTTTGCTAATGCGAAATCCTCTTATTTGACCTTTCACCGGGCCGTCAATGTCCTTTTTCCTTGCTTTCTTGGGGTTTTCGCGAGTGCGAAATCCTCTTGTTTGACCTTTGATCAGGCGGTCAAGGTCCTTTTCCCTTGTTTTCCTTGGATTTTCGCGAGCGCGAAATCCTCTTGTTTGACCTTTAACCGGACGGTCAAGGTCCTTTTCCTTTCTTTCCTTTTTCCTCGCAGGAGCGAGACCATCTTGTTTGACCTTTGACTGAACGGTCAAGGTCCTTTCCTTTACTTTTCTTAGATTCTCGCGTAACCGAAATCCTTTTTCTTGACTTCTGACCGGGCGGTCAGAGTCGATCCTCGACCGGTCGAGGCCGGTCGAGGTCATTTCCTTCTTTTCCTTTTTCTCGCGAGAGCGAAATCCTTTTCCTTGGATTCTGACCGAGTGGTCAGAGTCGACCTTCGACCGGGCGATCAAGGTCCTCCCCTTTGCTTTTGTTGGATTCTCGCGTGAGCGAAATCCATTTTCTTGGCTTCTGACCGGACGGTCAGAGTCGACCTTTGACCGGACGGTCAGAGTCGACCTTTGACCGGGCGGTCGAGGTCTTTTCCTTCTTTTCCTTCTTCTCGTGGGAGCGAGATCCTTTTCTTTTGGCTTCTGACCGAGCGGTCAGAGTCGACCTTCGACCGGACGGTCGAGGTCATTTCCTTTTCTTTTCCTTGGCTTCTGACCAAGAGTCGACCATCGACCGAGTGGTCGAGGTTATTTCCTTGTCCTTTTCTTTAGCTTCTGACCAGGCGGTTAGAGTCGACCTTCAACCAGACGGTCGGGGTCATTTCCTTCTTTTCCTTTTTCTCGCGGGCGCGAGATCCCTTTCTTTTGGCTTCTGACCGGGCAGTCGAGGTCATTTGCTTTTCTTTTCCTTGACTTCTGACCGGGCGATTAGAGTCGACCTTCGACCGGGCAGTCGAGGTCATTTCCTTTTCCTTTTCTTTGGCTTCTGACCGGGCAGTCAGAGTCGACCCTTGACCGGGCGGTCAAGGTCATATATCCTCCCCATTGGATTTCCGCAGGGGCGAAATCCAACTTGCTTGACTTTGACCGCCCCCCATTTGGATTTCCGCGGAGGCGGAATCCAGCTTCCTTGACTTTGACCGGGCGGTCAAGGTCCTTTGCCCCTTTGGATCTCCGCGGACGTGAAATACAGCTTGCTGATCTTGACCGGACGGTCAAGGTCCTTTGCCCCTTTGGATTTCCGCGGGTGCGGAATCTAGCTTGCTTGACTTTGACCAGGCGGTTAATGTCGCTTGCCCCTCTGGATTTCCGCTAGCGCGGAATCCAGCTTGCTTGACTTTGACCAGGCGGTCAAGGTCCTTTGCCCCTTTGGATTTCCGTGGGCGCGGAATCTAGCTTCCTTGACTTTGACCGGGCGGTCAAGGTCCTTTACCCCTTTGGATCTCCACGGGCGCAGAATCCAGCTTGCTGATCTTGACCAGACGGTCACGGTCCTTTGCCCTTTTGGATTTCCGCAGGTGCGAAATCCAGCTTGCTTGAATTTGACCGGGCGGTCAATGTCATTTGCCCCTCTGGATTTCCGCAGGCGCGAAATCCAGCTTGCTTGACTTTGACCGTGCGGTTAATGTCCTTTGCCCCTTTGGATTTCCGCGGGCGCGGAATATAGCTTGCTTGACTTTGGCCGGGCGGTCAAGGTCCTTTGTCCCTTTAGATTTCCGTGGGCACGGAATCTAGCTTGCTTGACTTTGACCGGGCGGTCAATGTCGTTTGCCCCATTGGATCTTGACTTTGACCGGACGGTCAAGGTCCTTTCCCCTATGAATTTTCGCGAGCGCGGAATCCAGCTCCTTGACTTTGACCAGGCCGTTAAAGTCCTTGGTTTCTCGGATTTCCTTGGGCAGGAAATCCCGTGGCTCGACCTCCTGACCAGATTGTCAGGGTCCAAGCCCCTTTCTCAGATTTCCTTGGGTAGGAAATCCCGTGGCTCGACCTTTTAACCGGATGGTCAGGGTCCTAGCCCCTTTCTCGGATTTCCTTGGGCAGAAAATCCCATGGCTCGACCTTTTGACCGGATGGTAAAGGTCCTAGCCCTTTCCTCGGATTTCCCCTGACAGGAAACCCAATTGCTTGACCCTCTGACCGGGCGGTCAAGGTTCTTTTCCCTTACTTTCCTTTGATTTTCGAGAGTGTGAAATCCTCTTGTTTGTCCTTTGACCGAACGGTCAAGGTCTTTTTCCTTTCCTAGGGTTTTCGAAAGTGCGAAATCCACATGTTTGACCTTTGACCCGACGGTTAAGGTCATTTTCCCTTGCTTTCCTAGGGTTTTCGCTAGTGCGAAATCCTCTTGTTTGACCTTTGACCGGGCGGTCAAGGTCTTTTTCCCTTGCTTTCCTGGGGTTTTAGCGAGTGCGAAATCTTCTTGTTTAACCTTTGACCGGGCGGTCAAGGTCCTTTTCCTTTGTTTTCCTTGGATTTTCGCGAGCGCGAAATCCTCTTGTTTGACCTTTGATCAGGCGGTCAAGGTCCTTTCCCTTTCTTTCCTTTTTTCCTCGCAAGAGCGAGGCCCTCTTATTTGACCTTTGATCGGGCGGTCAAGGTCATTTCCTTTGCTTTTCTTAGATCCTCGCGTACGCGAAATCCTTTTTCATGGCTTCTGACTAGGCGGTCAGAGTCGACCCTCGACCGGGCGGTCGGGGTCATTTCCTTCTTTTCCTTTTTCTCACGAGAGCGAAATCCTTTTCCTTGGCTTCTGACCGAGTGGTCAGAGTCGACCTTCGACCGGGCGGTCAAGGCCCTCCCCTTTGCTTTTGTTGGATTCTCGCGTGAGCGAAATCCATTTTCTTGGCTTCTGACCACCCGGTCAAAGTCAACCTTTGACCGAGCCGTCGAGTTCATTTCCTTCTTCTCGCGGGCGCGAGATCCTTTTCTTTTGGCTTCTGACCGGGCGGTCAGAGTCGACCTTCGACCGAGCGGTCGAGGTCATTTCCTTTTCTTTTCCATGACTTCTGACCGGACAGTAAGAGTCGACCTTCGACCGGGCGATCAAGGTCTTTCCCTTATCCTTTTTCTTGGCTTCTGACCAAACGGTCAGAGTCAACCTTCGACAAGGCGGTCGAGGTCATTTCCTTGTCCTTTTCCTTACCTTCTGACCAGGCGGTCAGAGTCAACCATCGACCGGACGGTCGGGGTCATTTCCTTCTTTTCCTTTTTCTCGCGGGCGCGAGATCCTTTTCTTTTGGCTTCTGACCGGACAATCAGAGTCGACCTTCGACCGGATGGTCGAGGTCATTTGCTTTTCTTTTCCTTTTCTTTAAATGTAGAAGAAAGAGATGGTTTCATGGTTTTTGATGCCTAAGAATTGAAGATGGGACAACCTTCTGTTGACACATTTCAAGTGTGAGCAGCCACATCTCAGGTGCTGTCACCAAATTGTTTTGGTAATGGTATGCTATGATTCGTTTCAGTTCAGCTAGAAAACCTCTCTCACGTATGTTATCCTCTTACAACTTTTGCACTTGTGTCATAACTGACATGACACTTCGAGTCTTCAGTTTGGTAAACTTTTCGACCATGTCACACAAAAAACGTAAGCGTGCATTCTCTACCAAAAGTAGAAAAACTGAACCATTAAATCCTCTTACTAGTTTATGTGCACACATTGCATTACTTTTCCGTAAAAATATGCAGTTGAAAGTAACTCCATGTATTCGGATCAGCAAACATTGTATGCCGAGTCAGACAACAATTTGATCGATCAGTGAAGTGAGTGAAACATCAGTAGTTCGCGAAAGAGAATCAACAGCAATCAGAAGAGCAGAGAAAGGCAGCGAGTGTACCTTAGGCTCTTGAGAGAGGGGTCTCTTCGCAGCGAATACTGTATCATTCGAGCCGGAACGCGATTGGAGCACGGCGCTAATCGACGACGACGAGCGCCAGCTCCATCGACTCCCGAAGATATGGTGGTGAGACGCGCTCCTGTGCGTCGACCTTCTCCCCCTCCTCGTCCTCTGTTGCAGCGAGAGATCCCCGAGGAGAAATCTCCGGTTCCAAGCGAGAAACGCGGCGGTGGAGGGAGAGGGAGAGGAAGAGGGGGAGACGAGGGCCCTCTGGGCGGTGGGAAGCGGGATCGGCGTCGCCGCCCCCGCCATTCCGAGGAGGAGGGAGTGGGTGTAGGTGTAAGTGTAGGAGTAGGAGCAGGACTGTGGAGAAGAGGCGACGAAAATGAATGAAAGATGAAGAGTAGGGAGAGAGAGAGTAAAAAATGGGGGAGTTGAGTTGGGGATAATTAAAGAGCGAAATCGTGTGGAGAGGAGAGGAGATGGGGGGGATCAGCGGATAATTATCGCAAACCACAGACCCGCGCTTCTTCAAAACCAGTGATGGATGTGAGCTCTAGCTTCTTCCACTTCCTACTCTTCTCTTTCTTGAGACAGAGACAGAGACAGAGACAGGAAGGATGACAGAGAGGCACCAAGACGGGGAGGACAAATGGGAGAGAGAGAGAGAGAGGCGACCAAGACCGATGTGAGTGAGGTACCATTCACCACGACCACGAGAATGGAAGTGAAAGGAAGAACGTATTTCCAAAGAAACAACAAACAACTTGAGGAAATACAGAATCCAATTGGTTGATAGCGCCATTAGTGGTACTTAGACCGGCTAATGCAACGACGTCGGACGGTCGATGGGGGAGGTTGGTGTATCCCGCTGTAAGGGATGAAAATTGAAGTGATGGATGGGCTGCCACGTGGCAGGTAATTCCTCCGAGGTCTGACTTGTCGCTTTTGTATATTGTGCTCCAAAAGGACAGGAGTGGTATAGTTGATATTACATTATCCGTTTCGCTCTTTATATAATTATTTATTTATGATATTCTTTTTTTATCAAAAATAGTAATACTCTTTTCTTTTATAAATACCCTTGAGTAGTTCGGGTTTTTCCTAGACGTGAGCCGTTGTTTCGTTTTTGTTTTTTTTTTTAGAACACGAGATGAGATTCTGTAGATGCCCTTGTTGTGGACGTGCTCTGGCTGGAGCCTTCCTGCTGTGCCCCACCGACCAATGCTTTTTTGATAAGATAGTTGGGTGGCCCCACCCATCAATGTTCCTCAGCTTCGTTCTTTAGTTATGGTGGAATTCCATTTTATTCCTTTGTTTTTTTAATTAATTGCCGTGGTGGAATTTTCATTTTCTACCGTTAGTTGTTGGAAAAGTCCAAAACATCGGCTGTTGAAGAGCGTGATGCCGTGATATTCTTGGCCAAGTTGGTGACGAGTGTGATGACTTCATCTCTTAAGATTGTTCCCTTTTTTTTTCAAAACAATTTGTAGTAGTTTAAACAAACAAGTTAGATGGGTGGCACAATATATACCAGTCAAATGCATGCACGTAAGTGTTCATAAGAAATTATGTGAATAGATTGAGTAATTTTAAGGATAATAATTTTGATTATTACGAAAGATTTCAATTTTCAAATTTAAATTAAATTAAGAAAAGAGAATTTGTAAACATGAAGATTTGAAATTAAGTTTATAGATATAACTTAGGAAAATATTAAGATATTAAATTGACAATAATGAGATTTCAATTTTAATTTAGAGAAGATTTCAAGTTTTAAATTTAAACAGAATTGACCTTTTTTTGATAATTTCATATTACTTAGATCAATCATGACAATAATGAGATTTTAATTTAAATTTAGGAAAGAATGTAATTAGAAATTTAAACAAAATTGAGTTTTTTTTTTGTAATCTCGTATTAGTTAAATCAATTAAGTTTTGGTAAATAATAATTTTATAAAGGATAATTTGGAACATTAATAATATCTAGTCCATGGGAGGGAGGGAGTTCCTTTAATATAATAGATTACACAATTCAAGTGATCTCTTATTATTGTAGTGGCATTTACTATATACAATTTGTTTAAGATAGAGAAAAAAAAAGATACACTAAAAGTAATCTAGTAGAATTTTCCTTCTTATTTTACTCCTTTTTTCAGTTTATTATACTTTTAAACTATATATGTGAGTTCTATTTATTCCAATAATAATTTTATTTTCGATCTCATTATGTGGGCCCATTTGCTACATTTATGTGCAAAAAATGTTTAATTTCAATCTTATTTTGTAGGTCCATTTGTTCATTTATGTGGACATGGATCGTCCCATTTCAATCTTTTTCCAGTTTAATTTGTGCAAAAGCTTACCTCAACAAATCATTCTGATTTCTCTCCACTTGTGGAGGTAGCCAAGAGAGCTGAGAGGAAAATCCTTGCATATCGAGGTCATAAGGATCGATCAAAGAAAAGGAAATTTGATGACCGCTTTCAGGCAAACAAGCAAGCTCCCACCATGGGAGGATCCATGTCCCACCAGCTAGGGGGTAGTTCTACTTGGGTTGTTAACCAAATAGAGAATTTTGCAAAGCAACAAAAAGCTCCAACTCATAATCAGTATACAAGACAACGTCAGATGCACAAGGGGACAAGCTATGCTCCAAATAATCAGGTTCACTCAACATTTAATGCTCCTAACATTTCTAGCCCCTTAGTTGCTCAGCATTGTTCTATTTGGTGGTGTGCACATCAAGGAAAGTGTCATAGAGCTTCTCAGATATGCTATAAGTGTGGTCAAGTTGGATACATCAAGAAAGAATGTCCTATGCTTGTAGGAGGAACTGTTAGGACGACCACACAAAACTCTAGCATTATTCATGCAAAAGGAAACTTCCCTAGGAACACTTAACAAGGAAGCACCTCAATTGTAGGGGGAACAATACAAAATAGCTAGTCTACGAGACCTCGTGGTTAAGTTAGGGGTACCAACCTCAAGACCCCCATACCAAATGGCACCTATAGAATTACGAGAATATGTTTAATTGCAGGAATTAGTTGACAATGGATTGATACACCCTAGTAGTTCCCCTTGGGGTGCTCCTATTCTATTTGTTAGGAAGAAGGATGGTACCTTAAGATTGTACATAGATTACCGTCAGCTAAACAAAGTGATTGTGTGTAACAAGTATCCTTTGCCTCGTATTGATGACTTGTTTGATCAATTAAGGGGAGCTAGTGTATTCTCTAAGATTGAGTTGAGATCAGGATACCACCAACTAAAGATCAAAGAAACTAATGTTCCAAAGACAACGTTTAGAACTCATTACAGACATTACGAGTTCTTAGTGATACCTTTTGATCTTACTAATGCACCAGTTGCCTTTATGGATTTGATGAATAGAGTCGTCTGATCCCTTTTGGATCAATTTGTAATTGTATTTATAGATGGAATTCTCATATATTCAGGAGATAAGGCAGAGCATGATAAGCACCCAAGTAAGACCTTGCAAGTGCTTAAAGAGCATCAGTTATATGCAAAATTTAACAAATGTGAATTCTAGCTTACAGAAGTAACTTTCCTAGGTCATGTGGTATCAGGCCAAGTAGTTAGTGTAGATCCTAAAAAGCAAGAGGCAGTACTAAATTGGGAGAGACTTGTTAGTCCTACTAAGATCTAGAGTTTTCTTGGACTTACGGGGTACTATTGAAGATTCATTGAAAATTTCTTTATCATAGCTACACCTCTAACTCGCTTGACTCGAAAGGAGGTGAAATTAGTTTTTGGGAGTTCAAGTCCAGATTGACGTTGACACCTATCGTTACTGTAAACATGTAACGCCCTGAACCCGAGTATGTTACATAACTCATAGTATCATTAGCAAAATTACACTAATTACAGTAAAATTAAATAACTGTAACTAAG
>JAMKQA010011675.1:0-23013 GCA_024699735.1 Posidonia australis
TAAATATAATAATTATTGGAGTGACCCTCCAATGTGGGCATGTTTAGCTTTAATTATGGATCCTAGACATAGATTAGTTAATTGTATAATACTTATAGATGATATTTTTAGTAACATGAATAAAACTGAGCATATAGATTCATTTAATGACAAAATAAAGACAATTTTATATAATTTATTTGAAGAATATGTTAGAAATTATAGTAAAACGTCTAGTAGTCAAGCATCTAATTTATTAGGATCACAAACAAGTAGTAATAGTGGTAGTTCTTTATGGAGTAGATTAAATAAAAAGAAGAAAAAATATATAAAATCAAGTATAAATAATGAATTAGATAATTATTTAGAATCCCCAATTGTTTTTAGTAATTTAGAAATAGATAATTTAAATATATTAAAATGGTGGTCTACTACAGCTATTAGGTTTCCTATAGTAGCAAAAATGGCAAAAGATGTACTAACGATTCTGACGTCAACTGTGGCATTGGAATCTGCATTTTCTGTAGGAAAAAAAGTATTAAATGATAAAAGATGTAGATTATCAGAGAATTCTGTAGAAGCCTCCGTCTGCTTAAAAGATTGGTACGATGCGGTTGACCCTCTTCAAGGATTGAGCTTAAAGTCTGAATCAAAAGAAGACGATGATGCGACATCAACTTCAACAATCAGAACAAACTCCCCAAATGAATAATTCTTGATGTAAAAATTTTAAAAAAAATGTAAAACAAATGATGTAAATATCTTTTGTATTTTTTTATGTAAAAAAATGTTGTATTTTAATTTATTTTTTTTATTAATAAAAAAAATAATTTTAAAATTCTTTTTTAGACTCAATGGATCGACCCTACCCGACCCGGCCCACATACGAGCCATGGGCCGTGCCAGGCCCATGGCCTACTTGAACAAGCCCGAACCGTTTTCCTACTCTACACCACACATCCTCCTTTAGTATAATAGGCCACATTCTAGCACTTGAGCCAAGAGCTCAACAATCTGCCATGCAAAAATATTTAGAAATTCTACATTATGTACCCCTTTAAGAACATATGAACAAGCAACTCAAAAAGCTTGTTTTTATAGCAACAAAAGGTGAACCTTTTTTTTTATAAACTTTGATTTTAATTTTTATAGCAAACAAAAGGTAAACAAAACCTTTATTTTGAGTGAACCATATCAAACAGCGAGGGTTCAATTTTGTTTGGCTAGACAACTTGGAAGTAACGTATACATCACCAAGCACCTCTTCTTAGGTTGATTAATTAAAAGAATATGAAGCATACATCACCAAATTGGCCACAAGTACACCTCTTACCTGATTATACACCGATTCTTGTGGATTCTACCAAGCTTCCGTAATTGCCGATGAGGGCAAAAAAAAAACTGCAAGCATGGAAGAACATTGGATCTCAATGATACCCAAGGTTGAAACAGAACATGTAAATCTAGTAGTCATTGTTATCCCTTGCGCACCTGAAATCAATTGTTGTGAACGAAAATATATATGTATGCATACAAATCCATTGTTATTATACATGCAGAAATAAGATTTCAGGTAACAGCCATACGAGTGAGCACTCCATGGTGCATCTTACCTATCCCTCAGATCTTTGACTAATGTTCAGGAGAAAAATACAAATTCAAGGAAGAAGCAGACCATAGAACTAGTGACGAACAACTGATATCAAATTACAAGTTCGTATTTTTCTTCTAATAAACTAAACGGTGATCTTCATGCATAGACAAACTATCAGCATGCCCCAAGTGTCATGATCATGGTGTTGTTCAATCCATAATCGGATGGGTGCAACTTCAGTAGCCCGAAGGCTCCAAACAGCTGTATTTGCAAAAAGGATTGATGCATAGAATCCCATTTTCCAACTTGTTGGAGAGCCCTCGGCAGACCAATTGTGTATGCACTTGATTCTTACCGTGCTTCCCTCGAAAGCTGCGGCTCAGTTAATTCTTGCATGAATCTGAAATGAGAAATTCTAACTATTGTTAGCAGACCCCTTCAAAGGATGTCCATTCAAGTGAATTTCATATTATGGGAATGCTTATCGGATGGCATTTAAAAGATAGGAAAAAAAAACAAGAAGCAAGACCACTTTATGGTATAGAAGAAATGCAAGTGTTTTTTCGTCATTAAATTAGGGCATTATCCTAGTTGAGGTATGTAAAGATTGAGTGCAAGATAAGCTCTAACAGGTCAAACATTAGCCTAGGCTAAAGATGAGCCAACCAAGTAAACCCTAAGCCTAGCCAAGCTAGGCCTTGGTATGGCAAATTCAAGGAAAGTATAAAACCAAAAGCTAGAATAAGTATAACAAGACAGGTCGAGCAAGCTCAGGTAGGTATGCCACGGTTTAGCATAAAGCACAAAGCATGTAAACTAAATGAGCCCAAGCGTAAGTCTTGTAAGCCAAATGGGAGCCAAGATGGCTGACCAAGGCACGACAGGTTAACTGAGGGCAAGTCAAAGCCACCTAGCTGCCCATGGTCGAGCAATTGTCCTACCAAGCCTAGGACAGGTCCAAGATCATACCTAGCTGACTACAGTCAAGCCACAACAATTTCAAGGCTAATTGGCAAAGGCCATGTCAAGGCACAGCTATCCATCAACTATGAGCCATGTCATTATGCAGTATGCACACATAACACATTTGTCAAAGAAAACATCTAGCATAAGTTGGAGGTTTCTAATGATTTAACTTGTCCTACTTGCTGGAATGGGATGAAAAGGATTACATGAAACGTCACAGGTCATTTATGATACCCCTTTGTTTGATATTGTATTAGAGTCACAAGTATTAAGCAAAGGGCCACCTTCCATGGGAATGCAGCAACTTATAAAATGAGATATGGACCCGAGGAGAAGCTTGCAAGATAATTAATCGAATGGAGATGTATAAAGGACGTGAGATGCCTCATTTTCTTGGATAGCTTAGGAGTTAGTGCAGCAACTGCTTCTCACATGTATTAGTACCAGATGGGTTATACAGTTCAGGGAGGATGAGGATTTGTATCATTATTGGAGTTCTGTGATCCAACTTTCAATGTGATAAGAGGTAAGACAGATTCCAAAACTTGGGTTAGCCAAAGATGACAAGTTTTGGGTACACAAAGCTCATTTGATGTTAGGCCTCCCTTCTTGAACCATACTCTTTTAGTCCGCCCTTACTTGGTCACCTCTCCAAATGCATTTCACCTTCATTTTTTATCAATTCTACAATTCTTCCAGCGCTTCCTCTCACCACACTCATATAAAGTTCATATCTATCCTAATGTAGCAGTTACGCTAAGCACAACAGACATTATCTCGTGAGGTTAAATGCTTGACTCTACATACCACTTCCTATAGAGAAACAGACCTATTCTCTGAACAGAGCAGTATACCTATCTACAATGTTCGGGATTTACCGAATCCAGCACCTTTGGTCGATCTTCATCAATACTTATGGAAAAAGACCCAACTTCTAGTAGATATCTCAGCAACCCTCAAGAATACAATACATCTTCAACACTAATAATGGAATAAAATTGATAGATATTTAATGGCATAAGGAAAAGAAGAAAGTACTTACAAAATAGTTGAGGTTTTCATTACGCAGATGTACACAATTAAAAGAAACAACAGAGTACTATATAAAGAATAGTGTTGATTACCATTTATGACTCTTCAGTGTCAACTTTCTTCCCGAATTTCCTCAATGCAATTGCATATACTTGTTTCTTCTTCACAGACATTCCTTCGGACACCAATTTCACAGCCTAATATCCAATGAACTGTTAAGGCATAAAACAACGAAAAGGGCAGTAATATAAATTTGTGCCACAGAATAAATATTAAAAAAGAAAGGATCTTTGTGCATATGGAGAAGACGTTGCTGTGAAGTTGTTCACCAAATGAGATGTTCTCCTTCCTTCTCTATTTTCTTGTGATTTTAATGTTTAATGACTCTTCCCTTGTGTGTTCTTTTTCTTGTGACAAGGGCACAAGGCAAGTCATCGACACAATAATCATGTGATTGAATTTCCCCAATGCATGTCTTATAATCATGTTCTCCAATGCAGTCAACACAATAATCATGTAATTGAATTTAAAACTATGGTAGGTCATGTGATTTTAACGTTTAATCCCTCTTCCCCTGTGCGTTTTTTTTCTTGTGACAAGGCAAGACGCCAACACAATGATCATGTAAGTGAGTTTCCTCATTGCATGTCTTATAAAAGGTATTCACCAAGTCATTTATAACTATGGTACGCCAGATATTGTGAAACAAGAAAAGCATGCATGCACATTTCCACAAGACATGTTGTGTTAAACAGGATGTTCAAGTTCAATAATAAATTATAGAATTTGAAATGTTATTTCTCATACACACCATGGAAAGACTGTGTCCCTCAGAGATAAGTTGTCCCAGTTCAGTCTCAAGTTGAACTTCAGTTGGTATTTCAGCAGCTGTACTGGCTTTTCCTTCAATTAACAGTGTAATTTCACCCTTTGGCTGCTTCTCCAAAAACAATTTGCCTGCTTCACCCAAATTCCCACGCCAAAACTGAAATAATATTGCAATACACTTGAATACTATATGTTAAACTACTAAGCTATTAGAAAACTGAGGAAGAAACACTAACCCAAAATAAAGTGGTTAGATCCTTTCTCAATAAAAAGAAAAATCAGATAAATGATAAACTGAGCTTGCCATATGAGGTGAGACAGTTGTAGGAATAGTCTCAAAAATGGATTGGATGGAATGCAACCAAATCACCTACAACTAAAAATTGCCAATATTAAATCCTGAGAACCCATATATTCATCCATTTACTAGATAATGGACATATTGCAACATGCCCTGAATCCAAGCTGGTGAGATACTGCCCATGAAAGGTCAGTGTTCAGAATGGATCAGCTGTTGTTTTTAAACCATAAAAAGCAACTCACATTATGGGAATGATATCACCCCCCATGTATTCTTCATCAATTAAATTGCTGAATGCTTGAGAGTATGTGCTAACCACCCAACTCATCTAGTCTTCTTTCCTTTTTCTTCTACTTCCTCTTCTTCCTTCCTTTCCTTTCATATTGTCAGACCACTTGAAGCTAAAAGGATCCTCACGACCAAGGACCAATCTAAATGCTGATGGTGCAAGGCTTATTGATTATGATCAGGACGTATTCAAAGTTTGATTTGAAGAATACTATCGAAGCTAAAATAGCACGTCAAATAGCCATTACACCTATTGGTAATCGATGCTATCTGGAATTGATGCATGTAGCAAACAAATAATATATCGATAACCTATATATAGATTATCAGATAGTCCACGAAAAGGCTTTATATATGTGACAGTTACAGTGATTTTGCTATTGTCTACAAAAAACCAACTGTTGAAAGCATTTTCAAGTTTCCTTTTTTTTTTTACTATTGCAAATTGTCTACATGCATGGATAAATGTAAAAGTGGTAGAAAATTGTTTGGAGATCAGTCTCAAATTTTTTACTATTTCGGTCTTTAAACTGTCATATTTGAAGGCTTGTACAGCTTTTTCTTATTCCATAAATAAATGAGAATCCCTATCCTCTATTCAAAAGATGCAGTAAGTTGAAATTCTCAAGCTGATGGAAGCATGCAACAGAATGATGGGATATTCCAATTGCTTTTAGTTGTAACAGAATGGACAAATTATTCTGTAAAATGTCTGCTGCTATGAATACAACATTCATAAAAGTTGCATGACGGAATAAGATATTATAAATAATATAAGTAATGCTACAGTAGTTGTACATTTCATAGCTTATTCAGACTCAGATGAATAGATATACCTCCTCATGAACTTTAGTCAATTCTCTTGCTACAACACATGGCCTGATTCAAAAAACGAGAAAAAAAACTTAAACTGAGAGAGACCATTCAAAACTAATTTGGTAGAAGCAAAAAATTTATCTTGTCAATACAACAACTTTAATAATTCATTTAGATCTAATTATCTGAAAAGCTTTACAACAACCCAAGAATAAAGTTGTCGTCATAAACACAAACAAATTGATGATATGTAATAGATGAAACCACCAAAAGAAAAAACTCAAAATCTTATCCTGAATTTTACCAACACTCATTATACTTCAGATGGATTTGAGAGCTTATCAATGCCCAAGCTTAATAATTTCCTAAGAAATTCATACCTTATCAATGCTGTATTTAGAGCAATATCTTACCTCGTATCACCAAATATAGAAGAAGCTTCCTCGAGAAACTGAAGAAGCTTATGGGGAGGAACAAAAAATATCTGTGTCGAACTTTGATTGGCAGACGTAGCTAATCTTTCCTTTCTAGAATTACCATGCTTTGGAAGAAATCCAACTGTGCTTAAAAAACATAATGAGTAAAAAAAATACATGGTTGTGTAAGTCATTTTCGACAATTAAAATCATTTTAAGAGCATATCCAATCTTGCCATAATCTGAAGGGAGAGAATCTTTACCAAATGTGAACTCATTTGTAGACAATCCAGATGCTGAAAGAGCTGCAACCACAGCTGAAGGCCCAGGAACAGGGATGATACGTATATTCTCACTTGCACATCTTTTCGCCTGCATGAGAACTCACAATGTACAAATATTTGATACCTCATTTTGGGGAAAAAAATAATATAAACACGATGAGTCTCTAGTATGCATTTGAATCAATCATTCATGACTAAAACATTCAAGGATTTAATTGATACAAAAGAACAGAAAGCTTTAATTGGCATGCTATGTGTTTACAAGCAATTTCTTCCATTAAACTGCTAAGAACAGAAAACTGAAAATATTCGAGAGGGTAAACACTTTCATCACCATCAGAGAACCGGACGATAGATCAATGACTCAATGCTAAGCATCAAATTTTTCATGATTCAAAAAGACAGTAATGCAAAAATCTACTAATAGAAAATTAATTGAATATATCCCTTCTCTTTTGGCTTGAATATCAAACTTAGAATGACTTTTTTTGTAAGTTATGTAAACAATACTTTCATTGTAATGATTCCCATGTAGACAATGGTGGAGCCATTACACTTTACACTAACTTTTACAAGAGGTGGGAGAATTTCCATTACATCTCCTAATTTTCCTCTTAACTATATGTCAAACATGAAGCCCCACTTTGAAGGTAGAATAAGAAAAGAAAGAATATGTCAAATGCGATATTACTCTTTTGATAGTTTTGTTATTCTATTTGAAAGTGATTTCTTTTTTAGGTCAGGATATGGATATAGAGAGAAATTCTAGTCTCATTGAAAAATGAAATAAGTGTTGAAATAAATGGAATATATGTAGATTAATCATAATTAGCATGATTATCAAAATATATATTTAGTTTGAAACAAGCATAAATCCTATTAAATATGTATTATTTTTCTAAAAAATAAACATACCATAAACATCCATTTATCAAAATAACAACCTGGCAAATAACTTTATTCCACCTCCACTACGAAATAACAGAATAGGAACTTGATGCAGGAACATAATGGTTGCATGTGCTCAGGTTGCATGTGCCATGCATGACTCCATATGGACGTGAATATCGAGTGGTTACATAAATCTCGAGTAAGTAGTTCACATGTTGCATGGTCAACCCATGCACTATCTTCATTATCTTTAGTTATTATCAGTTGTTACCAGAGCCTTGCTTAACCAAATGCCATGGACGATGGACATAGAGGAGAAGATACCCCACTCACACGAAAGGAATTTTAGCAATTCTAAACAGAAATCAAACAATAATTCCAAGCCTTACGCGACACTCTCAGTCTACTTTGTGTTGAACCCAAAGGAAACCATGGAGTAAAAGGACGCCAACAAAAGAAGAAGGTGGTTGTTGTGGATAGCTTCAGCGATGATGACAACTTCGTCGAACATGTATTGCATGAGGAGAACCTAAGAGAGAGAGAGAGAGAGAGAGAGATTCTCAAGGATTCAAGATGAGAAGAAACCTACCCACCTTCATCGAGATTTATCAAATCGAACAATTTCTTGATTGGATTCGAGAAGTTGAAACCTTCTTTGACTACATGGAGATACTTGAGGAACGGTGAGTAAAGTTGGTGTCCTATAAACTCAAGGAAGGAGCGCCAACATGATGGGATCGGGTCCAGTCAAGGCAAAATCGCTATCCATTCGTAACCATGGATGAAACAACTAATCAAGAGGAGATTCTTACCACTTGATTTTGAGCGAATACTCTTCGAACAACTCCAAAATTGTTGACAATGATCCTGAGCCATTAGTTCTTATGAGCAAGAGTTCAATCGTCTTATCGACCAAAACGAGTTGAGTGAGACCTAAGCCTAAGGACAACTAGTCGCAAGATTCATCAACGGACTCAAGCTCTCACTGCAAACCAGCTTGTTCTCCAACCTATTCACTTCCTCTCCGACGTCGTATGTGTCACACTAAAGATTGAGTCTCAACTTGAAAGAAAGGAACACCAAGATGTCAAGCACATATGGAGGTGAAGCTAAACCAAAGTAGAGGCCACCACACCAACCCGACTATGACAACGGTCGAAAAAGATTCAAGCCATGCCAATGCCAAAGAACCGATCAACAAAAAGGAGGCAACACCAAACCCACACTCCAAGCTAGAACCAATGCGATGTCGCCATTGCAACCAACATGGCCACCGTTCCAACCAATGTCCACAAAGAACCACTATTCATTACATAGAATCAGAAAAAGAAGACACAATAGACTGGAACGACAATGAAACTACCTTTGATAGGGACGATGTCGCTTATGAAGACGACGGCGTTACACTCATCATGCAACGATTACTCCTTTCCCTTAAGCAAGAGGAGCACTCGCAGCCACCTACTGTATTCAAGACTCGTTGCACTGTCCAAGGACGAATGTGCAATGTGATTATTGATAGCGGATGTAGTGAAAACATCATATACCAAACTATGGTTGACAAACCAGGCCTCAAGACCCAAAATCACCTTTCACCATTTAAGATTGGGTGGATCCTGAAAGGCATCGACACATAAGTCATCGACATATGCAAAGTCCCTTTCTCCATAGGAAAGTACTACAAAAATGAGGTCAAATGCAACGTGATGAACATGGATGCATATCATATGATCTTGGGACGACCATAGCAATGTGACGTGGATGCACTACACAAAAGGCGAGACAACGTCTATATCTTCACCAAAGCAAGCCAACGAGTTGTCTTAGGCACCAAAGGAGGGATCACAGTTAATCAAGTAGAAGGACATAACTTCCTTATAATGAACAGTAAATGTTTTGTTCAGGAGGTAAAGAAGAATAAGGAGATATATGCACTTGTTATCAATGAAGAAGAGTCGATCGAGTCTTCTCAAGTACCAGAACATCTACAACCTTTGATGAAGTAGTTCCAAGATATCACCCTCGTTGATATTCCCCATGATCTTCGATCAGAACAAAACATTCAACATCACATAGATTTGCAACCTAGAGCCAACCTACCTTACAATCACGTAAGCCCTCAAGAGACAAGGATCTTTGCAAGACCAGGTAGGGATGCTCGCTAGGAAGGGACTTGTCCGAGAGAGCATGAGTCCATGCACCGTCCCAACACTCTTGGTGCCAAAGAAGGATGGAGCATAACGCATGTGTATCGATAGTCGAGCCATCAACAAGATCACAGTGAAGTATTGATTTCCCATTCCACGTTTGGATGACATGATAGACATGCTGAGTGTCTCCCGAGTCTTCTCAAAGATAAATCTACTAAGTAGATACCATCAAATTCGAATTCAACCTGGTGATGAATAGAAGACGGCATTCAAGACTAGAGAAGGATTGAATGAGTGGTTGGTGATGCTTTTTAGCTTATCCAATGCACCGAGAACATTCATAAGTTTAATGAATCTAGTAGTCAAGTCTTCGTCAATAAGTTCGTTGTCATTTACCTTAATGATATTTTGATATACAGTCAAACAGAAAAGGAACATATGGGACATTTACGGGAAGTACTTATTGTGTTGCAGCAAAACAAACTCTACATTCATATTAAAAAGTACAACTTTATGACTAACAAACTCCTATTCCTAGGTTATTTAGTTAGTGTCGAAGGGATCTGTGTAGATGAATAGAAGGTACAGGCAATTCGAGAATGGCCAACACCTCGGTTCATTGGAGACGTGAGAAGCTTTCACAAACTAGCGACTTTTTATCGAAGATTTATTCTTAATTTTAGTTCTATAATTGCTCCTCTTACAGAGTGCACGAAAAAGGGTAAATTTCATTGGAGAGAGGAAGTTGAACAAAGTTTTACTTTGATTAAAGAAAAATTATCCACAACACTTGTACTTACACTTCCTACCTTTGAGAAGTTGTTCAATGTAGAGTGTGATGCCTTGGTAATTGATATAGGGGTTATTCTATCACATGAAAGCCGACCAATTGCTTTTTAGAGTGAAAAACCTAACGATGCCCGACGAAAGTGGTCAACCTACGAGTTAAAGCTATACATTGCAATGCAAGCTTTGAAACCTTAGGAACACTACTTGTTCAAAGAGAGTTCGTGCTCTATAGTGACCATCAAGCTTTGAAGTTCATAAATAGCCAAACGAATGTGAATCGCATGCATGCTCTGTGGATTGCCTTCTTGTAACGTTTCTCTTTTGTTTTGAAGCACAAATTTGGTCAACAAAATAAGGTTGCTAACCCTCTTAGTCAACGAGCATCCTTCTTGTGACCATGCAGATTGAAGTCATTGAGTTTGATTGCTTAGAGGAATTATATGTGAATGTTGACTTAGGGAGATATGGCATGTAATCCAACAACACCAACCTACACATGGCATGCATATTCATGATGGGTACTTATTCAAAGTCAACCAACTATGCATCCCAAGATGTTCACTATAGGAGCAAATTGTACGTGAATTACATGAAGGTGGACATGACAGACACCTTGGACGTGATAAAACTATTGTCCATGCCAAACAAAGATACTATTGGCCTCAAATGAACAAGGACGTTGACAATCATGTGAAGTGATGTTGCATGTCAATCTTTAAAGGGGTACTCCCAAAGTACAAAACTTTATCGACCACTCCCCATTCTCAACGGTCCTTGGGAAGATCTTTCTATGGACTTTGTGTTAGGACTACCTCGTACTCAGTGGCATGGATTCTATTCTTATGGTAGTGGATAGATTCTCAAAAATAGGACACTTCATTCCATGTAAGAAGACAACGGATATCACTAATGTTGCAAATCTCTTTTTCCGGAAAGTAGTTCGACTACATGGTATACCAAAGTCTATCATGTCCAGCCAAGATACGAAATTTCTATCACACTTCTGACAGACCTTATGGAGTCGCCTTGCCACTACCTTGAATTACAATAGCACCAGCCATCCGCAAACTGATGGACTAACTGAGATAGTAAACCTAACTCTTCGTAACATTCTCAAATGCATCACCGACAAGCAGCCGAAACAATGGGATATAGCATTGGTATAGGCAAAGTTCGCCCACAATAGCATGACTAGCCGATCGACGGGAAGATCTCCATTTTCCGTAGTGTATACCAAGCCGCCAAGTCATGCCCTTGATCTAGTGCCACTTTTAAAACTCCTTTGTATAAATATTAGTACTGAGCATACGGTGGAGTGCATGAAGGCAATACACACTGAGGTGAAGCAAAGGCTAAAAGAATCCTATCTGAAGTACAAGGAAGCCACTGATAAGCACCATCAAGTCAAAATATTCGAAGAAGGAGACATGGTCATAGTGTATTTGCATAAATAACAACTCCACCCCACCACAAGTTGCAGAAGAAGACATGGTCAAAATAGTCTTTATCGAATTTTAAAGAAAATCAACGACAATACCTACATCCTTGATCTCCCCAATGACATGACAATTTTCCCCAACATTTAACATTGTTGATTGATATGAGTACTACCCACCAACGGCCATTATTGGCCTAAACCTGAACTCGAGGACAAGATCTCTTGAAGAGAAGGTTGTAGGGATGTAAAGGTTGCATGTGCTTAGATTGCATATGCCATGCATGACTCCATGTGGACGTGAATATCAGATGGTTACATGAATCTCAGGTGGCTCGCATGTTGCATGGTAAACCCATGCATTATCTTCATTATCTTTAGTCATTATCTTCCTTATCTTTAGTTTATTTAAATTCAAGTTTAAGTAGGATTAAGAGTAGTTATCTTTTGTTTTGGAACTATAAAAACGTAAGTAACTATTAGGTTGTATCATTATCATTTAATTATCAATAAAATCTCTCTAATTTTCCCTATATTCTTCGTGGACTCAAAGATCTCTCCGTGGATTCCAAGAGCTATAAGTTCAAAGGCTTCGGATTCAACCTGCTTGCGTCAGCGACAACACAACGACGACACGATCTTCTGTCGTTGTGCCAGAACTATTCTAGGTTTATTCCAATTTTACCATAACCAAAGGAATAGTAATTCCTATTTGGGTTTATTTGAGGACTAAGTCCATATACAAAGAGAGGCAAAGCATTTTTAAAAAAAAAAGGGGGCAATGACCAATGCATAACCTCCCTTGTCTCTACCACTACATGAAGATGGACAATGAGATGAATGTAAAAATGGATTTGAAGAAGTTCATGAAAACAGAAATATCTCTCTCTGATTGTGCCCTGGCTCTAATGACAAGTATAAAATACATGTAATTCTTTGTTTCTTGTGCAAAAAAGGAGATGCTTATAGATTTATCAAATTGAACTAACCAAACTCATTTCTTGGGTCACTGACACTAGTGTTCCAGCAACACTGATCAGTGCTATAGCTCTCTAATGACAAGTATAAAATACAAGTAATTCTTTGTTTCTTGCTCAAAAAAGGCGATGCTTATAGATTTATCAAATTGAACTAACCAAACTCATTTCTTGGGTCACTGACACTAGTGTTCCAGCAACACTGATCAGTGCTATAGCTCTAAATGACAACCCATAAAATACAAGGAAAACCATTTTGTTCATTTCTCAAAAAAGAAGGTGCCTACAGTTTTTTCGTGTTTACTCACCAACACAGTGCCTGGATCACTAATGCCTGGTGTCCCAGCATCACTAATTAGTGCTACAGTCTGGCCTTCATGCAGCTTCCGTAAAATTGTTGTTTCCCGTTGATACTCATTAAACTTGTGATAACTGAGCTGAAAATTCAAGCTTAACTCAAAAGTAATCAATTGCGTGGTTAATTCATTTTAAAGTGTAGCCAACAAAGTGATGAAATTGTGAAACCTGAGGGCAAGTAGTGAAGAAAAACCATACCAGAGGTGTGTCAATGTTAAAATACTGAAGTAGCTTTCCGGAATGCCTTGTATCTTCTGAAAGTATTACATCCGCAGATCTAAGGACGCGCAAGGCACTGTAGTTCATAAAAAGATGCCCAGTAAGCTTCCAGCCTCCCACTTTAAGGGGGAAAAATCAAGCAGTATACCTCTGATGGTTAATATAACTTCAAAATGGGAAAAATCATATTAAATGATACACCCCATTGTGACCTATTCTGTAGTATCAGAGCATTGTTTGTTGTGGTTCATGTGTGCACTTGTTGAGCATTGGTTGTTGTTTGTGTGATCACATGATGAGCATTTGTTGCTATCAAATCTGATTGAATGTGGTATGGCTGTCTTTGATGGTATTCTTTAAACATCTAAATATCTATCAACATCTGCCACAATCTGCTCCATGCATTTTCTTTCTTTTAGATGTGTTCTTCTAGCTGCATCTTTTTGTTGGGTTGCATATTCCAGTTATGAACTTTGAACTCAAATTTTAGCTTTGATTGTTCCAATCGTGTTGATATTGGACCATGTGATATTTATCACAATTCTAAAGATCCAGCAGTTACTATCACATTTTTTTTAATAGAAAATAAAGTGTTTTTATTGCACTTACTTGGGTAGAAGGATGACAAAAAAAGACAAAGAAGTTAAATAGATTCTCACTTTACCTAAAAAGTTAGGGTAACCCTTTTTTGGTATAGACCAGCTTTCCTTGGAAAACTTTTGCAATGGTCCTCAACATTGTACCCAGCATCTTGGATAATGCCTTTTTTCTTAAGAATCATCTCACTTTACCTAAAAAGACTATGGCAGTGGTTGACCATAGACAACAAACCAAGGGCTATAAACTGTTAAAACTTAGGGGCTTAGTACTCGAGAGCCCCAAAGCTCCACTCTAGCAAGAAGTCTAATCTTCACGTTGTTCCATCTAAAGTTTGATAGTGCCACAAGATCCTCGATACAATGGTATGTTGGTGTGTATTATGTTTAATATTCATTGCACACGACGACGATATTTTTCACTTGACAATTCCTATGGAAAAGCTAAACTACGCTACAGCACCACACGTACCGCAAGGTGATGTCTTCAAGGTTACCGATAGGAGTCGCCACAAGATACAGACCTGGTTCTAGATGTGCCTGAAAAAAAAAACCACCGTTTAGCTTTGGTAGAGATTAAAAAAAGTTAAAAATGCAATGCAGAATAATGAATAACGAACTGACCGACTTGGGGGAAGGCTCGCGGAGGATGTCTTTGTCCTTCTCGTTCTGTTGCTGCCGCTGCTTCCGGGGGTTGGAAGAAGAGAGGGACGCGAGGGGGCGGTGGGCGGGATGGAGAGCATGGATGGTGGGCAGATGAGCGGTGGTAAGTGTGGAGAAGGATGATGAAGTGGGATGTATCACTGATGGTGGCGAGAGCGGCAGGAGCATCAGAGGAGGTGGGTGGAGGAGGAGGGGGAGGAGACGACGAAGAACACAGGGGGGCATGAGTGTGGGTTTAGTGCACATTTGTTGTGTGGGCTTTGGCCTTTGGATGCACAAACGAGTCGTGTTATCATTTTTTTCGTATAATTTTTTTTATATTATCGTCAAATTGATGGAGTTGTATCGTTGACAGCACGTAATGTTTTTTTTTTTTTTAATCAATAGATTTTTTTCCCCCCAACGATTCATTCATGAGATTCGGATCTAGAATGTAAGTGTAAATTCTAATTTTCCTTATTAATTGTACCATGACAATCGGTAGATAATGTTCAAGTAATAATTTTTGAAGAACGATAGTGAAAAGCGACAACGATTATGTTGTCATTGTCCAAACCCGATGCCCCCCTCCTTCCTTTGCCACCCACCGCCAGAACCCCCAAACCCATCCATCCCATCATCACCACAATCGTGATTACATGTGAGAAGAGCTTCATCTCCTTCCTTCCCCTCCCCCCCCCCCTTCCTTCTTCCTCCGTCCCTCTCCTTTCTCTTCTCCCTCCTTCGTCACTGTTGATGCCACCTACGCCTCCTCCTCCGCCCCCTCCTTCCTCACATGACGCCCACACTCCCTCCTTCCTCCTCCACTCCTTTCATTCCATCCTATTTCATTACATATCAAATACAAGAATGGAATTAAACTATTCCATTCCATCTCATTACAAAATTCATTCCTGTCTATTTTTATTCTAGTATACCAAATACTACATAAGTTTAGTGTGAGAATGTCTTACAGACTTGAATCCTACTTTGTGATATTGTCTTCTTACAATTTGTAATTAAACTAGGTCCTGAACTCCACAATCACTAGAGTGATCTAAAATTTCCAAGGCTAGACCCTATTTTAGGTCGACCCAACCCATCCCAATCTTAATTCATTTCGGACCATGCTTGGTCGAGCAAGAATTAGAAATCTCTCAACCCTAACACAACCCACAACTCTATTTATTTTTGGCCAAGGGCACATCGAACAAGGCGTGACTAATTTATTAATATTTAAAAATTTATAAAAATCAAAAGTGCACGTCCACTAACAAAAATAGATGTCCACTTACAACAATGGATGTCCACTTTTATTTAACCTACTATCTAAAAAACGAACATCTACATTTATAGAGCAAACATCTATTTCTTTAATATAAATGTCCATTTTTTAACTATCACATATTTATATATATATATATATATAATATATTATAAAATAATTATTGTAGCACAAAAATCAACATTTATATTTAAAATAACATAATTTTATCTAAGGACTATTTTAGGTCAAAACCAAGCCATAAAAATGGACTTAGGTTGGACCGTATTTGTGTCAGGTTCGAACTCAGGCTCAAACCATGTTTGGGCCTAGACCAAGCTTGCAAGGGAAAATCCCCATCTCTAGCTCGAACCTCGGCCCTTTCAAATTCAGGTTGGGCCAACCCAAGTTTTGAACTAACATTATTTTTTTTTAGGTCGGATTGTCATAGCGTGACCCAAATTTCTAGCTATCGTCAATCCATTCACTCATTGTTTCTTAGGTTCTTCATATTAGTGGTACAACTAAGATCATATATTAACACCTAGTGTTTGCCTATATTCTTCCAAGGTACAGTCCCATGTCCAAACTACAAAGATAATTCCATTAAACTTGAAAGTCTATATTTCTTCTTGACATAAAGTTCTAAATCTTTTTATGGTCCAATCGATATATGATGTAACCACCATTTTGGATGAACTACCAATCCCCTTGACGATGCCAACGTATCATGGCTTGTAGCACTGGACAACTATAATGCAGAGTTGTGCTAGTATAATATAAGATCCCAGCTGCCTAACTGCAATACTATCCCATAGTACACTCCTACAAAAGCATAATGCATTTCCAATACATATTGATACATTAAGATTAAATGTATCTTACTATCTTGGCAATGTTTTTTTTTTTGTCAACGGTTTAAATTTTTTTATGTTCCAGGAATCGAACTCGGGACCTAAGACGAGATTTGTCTTCTCCAAGTCACCGTGACAACGAAGCATCGTCACTGTCTTGGCAATGTTAACACATGTAAGGACAGTTTTCTAGAGTCCAACTCCAAAAACTAGTAACGCAAACAACTATGGAGGACCGAAGTACCATGTCTTTACTGCACTGAAATTATGTTTTCAAGAGTAGAGGTAAACAGCAGCAACTCCCATACTTATGTTTACATTAAAAGAAAAATCACATGAAAACACTGATGTTTGCATGCCTTCCGTGCAAAGTAAACTCCCATACTTATTTTAATATCTTCAAGACTATTCCTTCCATCTAGCACAATAATTAATTCTTCAGAAGATACTCGTCGAAATCACCGAAGGTCTTCATCGCTATCTCGGCGAGAAGGTTTGGTTCAGGGACTTCATTGTTCACTTTCTCGTACTCAACGGACCACTTGACAGTGCACGCATCTCCTCTCGGAACAACCTGGAAACAGCAGCTGAAAATCTTGAACAAGCTGAGAAGCTCCCCTTCAATCACCCTGTAGGAAATCGATTTCTTCTCCTGATCCATCTGCTCAACCCTCTCCTTCACTTTGGTAACATCCGGGACTCCTGTTATTGTAGACACAAGGCATATTTATATATTGGTCAGTAAACAACTGGTACCGAGCAATTTCCATGCAAGAAAGCTTCAGCATGATTAGCATAAAGAACTCTCATGCAAAGCGGCCCGAAGGATAGAATCCCAGGGTGATGTTTCGATATACCTTCGCCATAAGCGATTTGCCGGACGGAGCCAACGCTCTTCCCGTCGCCTTCGACTAACTCGATGCTCTTGTACTGCTCCGGGAAGATCTTTGGGAAGAGTTCGGCGGACTTGAGGATGCCCTCCCAGTATTTGTCAGCTGGAGACTTCATATCAGCCTGCAAATCAAGCTTGCCAGTCAATGCCATTTTCCTTGCTAGGAGTCAGGAAGGAGGAGAGGACTGATCAGGAGCCGATTGATTGTGTGAAGAGCTGGACTGCAATGTGGCAGCTATATGTAGTGATGATTCGACGTTCATCTACAAACTATTTAATCATCCTTTTCGTCTTTGATGTTCTTCGGTGGATCACCGTCAGGGTGGTTGGGGAAGGAACGGATTCAGAAATCAGCATTAGTGTCTTCTGCTGCATTGGCTGTTCAGCAGGTGTTGTGAATCATGTGGGTGTCCCGTACGTGTCCATTGATGATGCAAATGCAGTTGCAGTTATAAACACTGAATCTGGTTCGCCTCAGACCAGACTAGCTTTAAATTGTTGGGGTATTCATGTACCTTGGGAAGTTGATCTAGTTATTGCTTACTTTAATACTTTCATCTACATATATGTCAGTGTTCTACCTGTTTTTTTTTTTTTTTTTTTTTGTACGCACGTGGTACCTCATATAAAAAATGTGTTGTTATGATATATCATGTAAAATAACCTCTATCATATGCTGAGCTGATGTTGTTTTGTTGCCGCGGGACACAATTAATAGATTTAATTGTAATAGAAATACAAATCATATGTAAAACAAGAGTAACGTAGATTTCTAAAGAATAAGGAGAAATCTTATTCGTGTATGATGAAAAATTCTTTTAAGAAAGTTATTTACGAGTGTTATTAAACACCAACACTTAAAAGTGTTATTCGACTCTTACAATGCAACCTCCCTGGTATGAGCAAGGAAGAGTTACGATATGGGCACTCGCAACTGATTAGAAAAAAACTATCACTAAAATGTCTTTTTGTCTATTCATTGTAAACAAACAACAAAGTTAAACTTCGAAGTGCACAATCAGTCTTCTTCTTGTCCTCCAAGAAGCTGTATAATCATCTCTTTTTCGTTTTCTAATAAAATGTAGATCTATATAGTCACACACATGAAACTTTTGCATGAAGTTTTTCCCTCTTTAATATGATAATTCATACTTATTTAAAGAGATGCGATCATCTCTCATTATATCTAGGTAAGATAATGCAATTATCACTTCTTTTAAATTCAAATGGGTAAAATTTCGTAATTAGTATCTTATAAAGGGAACAATTGTCGCGTTTAAAATCTTTCAAATTTGAAAACAAAATTAGAATTACGCTACAACGGACGTCCACTCGAACACTGTTTTGATAAATGAACTAGCAGACATCTAACCTGGACGTTCAAAAAGTTCCTATTTTCGAAATTGACCAGCGGATGTCTGACGTAGACATCTAAAAAACCCCTGTGTTTGCAAAATAGACTAGCAGACGTCTAGCTCAAACGTCAAAAAAGTCCATGTTTCATGGCTCTGTCTTTAGTAAACGTCCAAGCGGATGTTCGTTGGATTACTGATTTATTTTTAATTATTTAGAGCAATTCCTCAACAATCTCACTTTTGTAACATTGACTTCTTACAAAATGTAAGTAGACTAATTCTTGTCTCAACAACCTTTACAATTTATCAATTCACACATAATCTCCTTGGTTCTTTAAACTGGTGACACAATAAAGGTTCTATGTCAACCTGGCGTCTGTTAGTATTTTTTAGGACAATCTACAAGTCCTATATGAGAAGGCTTCAACTCTACACTACATAAGTGAGTCCAATAAAATCCTAGATTTCTTAGTATAAGATTCCAAACCTTCCTATAGTCCAACTGCTGTGGTACCAATACCACTTTGGCATAAAATTCCAGACCTCATAATCCCAAACTATTATAATGCAGAGCCACAATGTTGTAGTACAAGGTTTCTAAGTCCTTCCTAGTTCCTACGATACTACCTACAGTATGCCTCTTGAAAAACACAAAACATTCCAAATGCATAAGGACTCAATAAAGCATCTTGCCAACCTCAACAGGATATGCACTACCAGGAATAAGCTTATTGGAGTCCAACTCTATTAGAATAAGTAAATAGTGCAATCAAACAAATAAATCATCTATTTTTTTTTTTAAACCATTAAATAAAAATCTAGTAGATTTCTCTTTAAACTAATAACAAATATTTAAATGGTAGAATACATAAATGTTTATATTATAAACATTAGTTGTATTCCTTTTGAAATCTTCTTCGTGAATTCTCTTATAAGACTTTTTGCAAAGGGATCAGCCAAATTGTCCTAAATTCTTACGACGATTACCATGGTTACACATCTTTTAAGAAGATCAGAAACTTGTATGTGGTGGATCTACATATTTTTCTTACGTCTATTGTACAAATCATGACAAGCAGCTATCACAGCTGCTTGATTGTCACAAGAGATAACAATGTCCAACATTCTTTCTTTGAACAGTAGAAGATTAAATAATTAATAACTCTCTAAGGTACTTTGCCTCCTTAGTTGCAGTCACCAATGAATAAAACTCAAATTCCATGGAATATTTAGAGATAACACTCTGCTTCTTCGACTTCCACGATATAACAACTCTACAAAGTAGAAAGACAAATCCGCTTGTGGATGTTCCATCTTTCTCTCCTCTTCAACTCGCATGTGAGTATACTTTTATCACAGTGGGTTAGTCAATAAAGTACAGAGCATAACACATGATTCCTTTAAGGTAAATTATTACCCTTTCTATAATAATTCAATACTCCTCACTTGGATTCTTAGTTAACCTACTCAACATACTCACAGTAAACGATATGCCTTGTGAGCTGGTGGTCAATGAAGACCACCGTTACAGATAAGAGGAGGAAACGGTCGACCGTTTCCTCCTTGTTTTAATGGTGTTTATTGCCGACGTTAATAGCCGACGTAAATGAGAAAGGAGCCGTTGTAAGGGCGGAGGGAGGTAGAGGCATACAGGCTCCGCTATAAATAGGATGGAAATCATAGGGAAATCATCAATCAGAAAACACATACCTTGATTTTCAAATACTCCACCTCGCTGGAGGCCCCAATCGCCGACCAACAGCGGTATCAGAGCCACCACTTCGCCGTCCGCGAACCAACCAGAGAATCCCGACACACACCGGTGCACGCTGCCATCCCCTGCACGCAATCTTCCTCCCTTGCACCGCCATCCCCTGCGTGCGCCGCTCACACCCTGCACGCGCCGCACCACACGAGCAATCGCCATCCCCTGGCGCGACCACCACGTGCCTCTCCGCCTGCACTGCCAGCCTCCACGACCACCGGCGTTTTCCCTTCTGCGTCGATCTCCCCACGTTCGCGATCTCAGGCCACACGATCTCAGCCCGCGCACATCTCCTACTCCGCCCTCTTCCCCGTCCGCGATTCACTAGTTAGGTGTTTTTATTTTAACTTAGAAGGGTGGGCGGTCATACACTTATATTGCATGTTTAATTAATTTAAAAAAAAGGGTTAGCATGTTTTTAAAGTGCATGTTTGATATTGTTTAAATCCTGTTTAAAACTTTGCAAGTTTTGAAGTTATAAATTAGAAATTGGAATTTTTGTATGATTTCTGGAATAAAACCTGTTAAAGAGTTAAGTATAAATTTATGGAATAATTTGTTGAAAATTGTTATAATGTTTAATAATTTTCAGGAATTAAATTTCTTGTTTAGAAATTCAGACATTGCTAGAAACAAAATTTAAAATTTTGGAAATTATTGCATGAATAACATTGCTATTAGAAATTTAAATCTTAAATATTGTTGCATGCTGGATTAGTAAATAATTAATCTTGATTAATATTACATGTGATTAAAACCTAGTTTGTTTTAAAAGATAAAAATTAAATTAGGCGCACCAAATAGGCACACATAAGTGGTGCACTTACCTGGCGCACGAACTAGGCGCACCAGACAGGCGCACATTACAGGCGTACATTACAGACGTACCTTTCTGGTGCACTGGCCCATTTCTTTGCATTTAGATTCTAGATCTTTTAAATTTTGTTAAGTTTTTGAATATTGTTTAAATACTGGAATTGTTACCTATTGTTTGTTTGTGAGATTGCACAATTTTAAAATCTGAAAATCAATATTTGTTGTAGATTTAAGAAATGGCTAGCAAACTGTTTACAACCGAATTGGCTAGGATAGAAAAGTTAAATGGGGCTAACTATGAGATGTGGTACCGGAAAATTAGACATGCATTAGAATATGATAATATTGAACATGCTATAGAATCTAATCCTCTGAAATTGCCAAATGACGTTCCTGAAGCGGAAATTAAAAAACTTGAAAAATTGAAAATTAATGACAAAAAGGCTAAAAACCTTATGTTCATGTTTATGGAGGATAGTCTATTAAATTTTTTTGAAATATACACTACCTTATGTTCATGTTTATGGAGGATAATCTATTAAATTTTTTTGAAATATACACTACCTCATTCACATTGTGGAATGCTTTGAAGGAAAAATATGATAAAACAATAGAAATGACAACCCAACTTCTCCTTCAAAGGTATAAGTTTTGCAAAATTCTCGAGGAACAAGATGTAGTAGAACATATAAATGGCATGATAGTTATGGTAAAAGACTTGGCTATTGTAGGAACTCCAATACCTGAAAAACTACAAATAGCTACAATTTTGAATAGTTTCTCACATAGCAATGACATGGTAACCACATCTCTTAAGTCAACCCCAATTCAACTTTCTAAACTGCCTGCTACGTTGGCTACAGAAAAGGAAATTATGGCTAATAGGAAGAAATATGAAACCAATCTAGAAGAAGCAAATGTTGTGCAATGGAAGCCAAAGCTTGATAAGAATAATAAGAAAAAGAATGGATACAACAAGAACTTCAAACCAAATCAAAGAAAAGACTACAAGGTTCTTGCCATGTCTGTGGCCAATTTGGTCACTACAGAGCAAATTGTCCTAATAGGGATGGAAACAAAGGCAAGACTTCGGAATAGAAGAATAAGAGAGTCTTTATTTGTGTCACTGAATGTAATAACGTTGTAACTCCCAATACAAATGAGTAGTGAGTAGATTCTGATGCTACAAGGTACATTGCCAAAACCGAACAAGGATTGGAGTCATTCAAAGAATTCAGTCTTGGGGAACAACGCATCTATATGGGTAATGTAGACACCCCAATTTTGAGCTCATTTGGCAGCAGGATCCTCCGGTTGATGCTCTAGTCGCGACCACCAAAACCCTAGTCCACGTAGGTCCCTATCAGACCCACACTAGCCCAAATGACCCAATAAAACACTAAAACCCATTAAAATTCACAGAAAAGCAAATAAAACACTTAATCCAGCTAAAATCCACCTAAAATCCAACAAAACCCTAACAAGAACTCTAATCAAACAAAATCCA
>JAMKQA010011676.1:0-52788 GCA_024699735.1 Posidonia australis
AATAGGGCTACATTATGCCAAAGAGGTTACATATTCTGTGCCTTAGCCTTCTTAAATACTAGGGCACCTAACTGGTCAAATGACCAAACTAACCCTAAACAAAGATATAATTCAAGACATATTTACAACAGTAACTTTACAACATATCATAAAGTTTGCATGACTCAAGTATTTTCTTCAACCTTTTTTTTTCATAAGAATATACAAAAATTCATTAGTCAAGTCTAATCATCAAAACACAATATACTTCTAACAATCTCCCCCTTTTTTATGATGACAAAATCGAAATATCAATTGTGAGTTCTAATCATATAGGATAAGAATTCAATAATTAAATCCCCCTTAAACTAAGCTCCATTTATGAATTTTTTTATAACTTTCAATAATACCCTCCCCCTTAAATTAAGCTCCCCTATTTATATATTCTATAATTGATGTTTTCATATATGCTATTTAATTCTCCCCCTTTTTGACATAATCAAAAATGTAACGTAATCAAAAACAATATATAGAATTATCAACCAAAACAAACAGAAGAAATTAAAATATAAGGTCATTAATAACTCAATTCAGTTACAATAGATGTCCAAATATCATAAAAATCATAGAGAAACAAGTGACATTACAACAACAAATCTAAGGAGTAGGCTGATTTATATGTTCGAGAATATCCTAGTGATATTCTTGAAGAGTGTCTTGGTATGCCTCGACTCGGTCACTGAGTTTCTTTATGCTTTCCATATACTCTTGATGTCGTTGATTTTGTTGAAGCATAAGGTCAGAAATCAGTTTTTGTTGTTGAAGTTGGATGTCCATTATTTGCTTTTGGTGAAGATACATCTCTTCCATTTGCTGCTGAAGTGAATCCAATTTCTTAAATATATCGGACTCTTCTTTGGCTTCTTCTTCAGAACTAGCATCTTCGTCTCTTGGTTGGGTTTGCGGTGGTGTAGAAGAGGACCTGTCAGGAAGATTTCTAATTTTACTATGAAGTTCAATAGATTGTTCCATCTTAGCCATGACTTGAGTTCCTAAAGGTTTGGATTTGACGGGTAGGCTTGGTTGATCATCAAGAGGAATGTCGTAATTCTCAAACAAATAAGTTAAAGGAGGCCCAAAAAACAACTTGGTTTTTACATGAGTGATACAGTGAAAAATCACTTGACCCCAATTAATTGGAATTTGTTTAACAATGGCATAGACTGCTTTACAAGTAACCTCACTTAACTCATCTTGGTGGCCTTTCTTTTGGACCAAATTGGCGGCCACAATGTAGGCGATAATACGAGATTGTTTAGTGAGTTGCTTGATCTTACTAGGTTTGAAGGTGCTCCTAGGGTTCAAGGATATTGCTTTATTGATTTCACTATAGGACCATTCTAACTCATAAATGGATAAGGTGATCTCGGTCCCGGAATATGGAATTTTAAACAACCGACCTAGTAAGACATCAGCAAAATCTATGGTATTGCCACAAATTTAAGAATGAGCTAGAGAGTGAGAATAGGTCATGTTGGCATAGAATTGAGATACTAGGGTAGGATAGTACATTCTATCACCTATGGAACTTTAAAACGGGATTAAACCCTGGAACTCAAAAAGAGGCTTAATGGAATCAAGTTCATTGAAAAGAATTCTTCTTACAGTGAGTACCTCTCTGTCGGTAAACCTTTCTCAGTGAGCTTGCTCGACCTCATTGTCAACGAAACGATACTTTTGAGACTGGCTATCAGAAGCCCCGGGTGTTTCTTCCGATTGCTTCCTTTATTCACGAGACGCAAGCATCTTCTTAGGAGCCATCCTCAATAAGGGTTAGAAAACGATGGAGAAGGGGTGAGGAAGAGTTGGAGAGGGTTGGAGAGGGAGTATTCTCGGATGGGAAGGAGAAGGAGTGGTGTTGGTGGAGAGAATCGGTCAGTCGGAAATTAAAACAAGGGAGAATGAAGCCCTAGGTTTTGGGTTTTAAATAGAGTTCGCAAGTGATTCGGTATATCGAAAAAATTTCGGTATGCCGAAATCAGTTACAGGAGATTTCAGAACATGATACGATACATTCATCGATGTGCCGAAAATGATGACTCAGGGGATTTCGGTATACCGTATATTTCTGGTATGCCAAAAAATCTATTCTAAAAAATCTGTCAAAAAATCGGTATACCGTTCCATTTCGGTATGCCGATCCAGTAATTTTCGGTAGATACCTTTGGTATTCCAAAAAAGCACACAGAGTAATATTTTTATGTTATATCTGATGGTTTACAAATGCCTAGATCTCTTCTAATTTTAATAAATTGTTGTTCATCAAGAGGTTTTGTAAATATATCTTCCAATTGTTCTTTAGTTAAAATAAATTCTAACTTAATATTATTTTTAAGGGCATTGTCTCTTAAGAAATGATGTCTTACTTCTATATGTTTAGTTCTAGAGTGATGAACTGGATTTTTAGATAAATTGATTGCACTTGTATTGTCACAAAATATTGGAATTGTTGATAAGATTATATTTAAAGTCTCTTAGGGTTTGTTTCATCCATAGAATTTGGGCACAACAACAACCAGCTGCAATATATTCAGCCTTTGTTGTTGAGAGTGCAACACTATTTTGTTTCTTGCTAAACCAAGAGACTAAAGAATGTCCTAGAAATTGACAAGTTCCACTGGTACTTTTCCTATTAGTTCTACATCCAGCATAATCAGCATCACTATATCCTATAAGATCCAAGCTAGTACTTCTAGGATAATACTACCCAAGATCAATTCACCCTTGAAGATATCTTAGAATTCTTTTAACAGCTTTCAAACGTGATTCCATAGGTGATGCTTGAAATCTTGCACACAAGAATACACTAAACATTATATTAGGTCTACTTGTTGTTAAATACAACAAAGATCCAATCATCCTCCTATATAATTTTTGATCTACCTTTTTTCCATTCTCATCCTTTTCTAACTTAGTGGAAGTGCTTATAGGTGTCCTAGATATTTTGCTACGATCCATTCCAAATTTCTTCAATAACTCCCTAGTATATTTTCCTTGGTTTATAAATATCCCATCTTTAGTTTGCTTTATTTGTAATCCAAGAAAGAATGTCAGTTCTGCCATCATACTCATTTCAAATTCTTTTTGCATAATCATGGAAAAATCATTACATAGATTTTCATCTGTTGATACAAAAATAATATCATCCACATATACTTGGATAATTAGAATGTCATTTCCTAACCTTTTTATAAATAGGGTAGAATCAATAGCACCAATCGAAAACTCTTGATCCAGCAAGAATTTTCATAATCTTTCATACCAAGCCCTAAGTGCTTGCTTAAGTTCATAAAGTGTTTTGTTTAACTTGTGAACATGATCCGAATTGAGTTCATCTTCAAATCCAGGGGGTTGTTTGACATACACTTCTTCTTCAATAAATCAATTTAGAAAGGCACTTTTCACATCCATTTGGAATAATTTAAACCCTAGGTGACTAGCATATTCTAACAACATCCTAATGGATTCTAATCTAGCTACAGGAGCATAGGTTTCATCAAAATCAATGCCTTCTTCCTGATTATAACATTGAGCTACAAGCCTAGCCTTATTTCTGACTACTTTGCCAGATTCATCTAATTTATTTCTAAAAATCCATTTTTTTTCCCAATAACTTGTTTATTCTCAGGTTTTGAGACCAACTTCCAAACATTGTTTCTTTCAAATTGATTTAACTCCTCATGCATGGCATCTACCCAATAGTTATCATCACAAGCTTCAGTTACATTTTTGGGTTCAATGGATGATACAAAAGCATAAGTTGCACAGCCATGATCGAGACTGGATAGTGTTTGGATTCCTTTGGACACTTCACCTATGATGAGTTCCTTAGGATGTCCATACACGTATTGTCAATCTTTATGGCTGGGTTGCTCATCATTAAGTTTTAATTCCTTAGTTTGGTTTTTTAATGTGTTTACATTTACCTCTTGATCATCATCAATGTCTATGTTTATTTCCTTAGTTTCAATGTTTTCATCAAAATTTACATGCATTGATTCTTCCATTATTAATGTTCTTTTATTATAAATTCTATAAGCCTTGCTCCTAGAGGAATATTCCCTCATCAACTTTGGGATCAAACTTATCCAAATTATCCTTAGTGCTCAAGATAAAGCATTTGCATCCAAAAATTTTAAAGTAAGAAATTCTACGGATTTTGCAAAACCAAAGTTCAATTGGGGTTTTATTTAAAATCGGTCGAATTAAAACTCGATTTAAAATATAGCAAGCTGTATTCATGGCTTCGGCCCAAAAGTGCTTCGGCAAATTGCTTTCACAAAGCATGGTCACTTCTTATTTTTTCTTGAAGGGTTCTATTTTTTCTTTCTACAACTCCATTTTGTTGAGGGGTTCTTGGAGAAGAAAAGTAATGTTCAAAACCATTCATTTCACAAAAAATTTCAAAATCGTCATTTTCAAATTCCTCTCCATGGTCACTTCTTATTTTAATAATTTTTAACCCTTTTTCGTTTTGAACCCTCTTACAAAACTTTTGAAATTCAATGAAAACATTATTTTTGTTTGCTAAAAAGAAAACCCAAGTAAAGCGCGAAAAGTCATCGATAATAACAAAGACATATCTTTTACCTCATAGACTTAGTATTCTACTTGGTCCAAACAAATCCATATGAATTAATTCTAGCGGTTTGGAAGTAGAAACTATATCTTTAATTTTGAAAGATTATTTAATTTGTTTTCCAAACTGACATGCATCACATAGTTTATCCTTTTTAAAATCAATTTTTGGTAGCCCTATCACAAGTTCAATTTTGGATAATTTAGAAAGTTGTCCCATATTGACATGGCCAAGTCTTTTATGCCATAACCAATGTTCGTCATTTGAAGATGCAAGGCAAGATAGAGTCTTATCAGGTTTATGTGAGATTTTTATTTTATACACATTATTTTTCCTTTTTCCAATAAATATGATTTCATTAGTTTTAGTATCTAGTATAGTACATTCATGTTTATCAAACATTACTCTATACCCTATGTCACACAATTGGCTTATACTAATCAAGTTATGTTTGACACCATCAACAAGTAGAACATTTTCAATAAAGGGATTGTGAGAGTTACCTACATTTCCTATCCCCACTATTCTTCCCTTTGCATTATCACCAAATGTGACCACTCCGTCTTCTTTGGTGCTCAATATACATAAGAGTCTATGATCTCCTGTCATATGGAGGGAGCATTCACTATCTAAGATCCACTTGGAGTTCATGATTTTCATGCATCATAGGATGCAAGTAAGGCTTTAGGTACCCACATCATTTTTTGTTTCCTTTTTCTATCATTTATTTCAGTTTGATTATTTTTAACCCATTTTGACTGTCTTCTCACAACAAAAATGTATTTTTCGTTTGTAGTTGCTCTTATGAATCCATTTTCATATGGGGTATCATTAAATTTTGAGTATCCAATTCCATGTTTGTTCAATGAATGTCTTTGACTAGAGAGGATTTTATCTAGGTTTTCTTTTCCTTTTGTGAATTTAGTTACTATGTTAAGTAGGTCATTGCTATTGATTTTTTAATGTGGTAATATCTTTTTCTAGGTTTTTTATGTTATATTTCATATGTTTGATTTCTTGCTTTAGTTCAATATTTTTCTGATTTAGTTCATCATTTTCATAAGGCAAGATTTTACCATCACTAATTAATTTCTCATTTTTATTTGTAAGGTTTTCTATGTTTTGATTTTGACTTTTTTTTTATGGCTTTTAGATTCTTTTATTTTTCATATAACTCGTTAAAAGCCTCCAGAAGCTCCTCCATGTCGATGTCTTCCATGTTAACGAAAGAGCTAATCTCACTAACCTGTGCCATGAAGCACATGTCAGCTTTTTCACTTTCAGATGCAGAATCCTCAAAGAAGATGAGTCACTCTCATCCCATGTGGCTTGGAGGGCTTTCTTCTTGATGGGTCCTTCATTCTTTTTATTAATTTTTATTTTTAAAAGTGGACAGTCTCGTTTGAAATGTCTTGGTTTATTGCATTTAAAGCATAGGGGTAGATCATCTTTTTCTTTATTTTTATCTTGATATTTATTTAATTTCTTCTGAAATCTTCCTCTCTTAATGAATTTCTTAAATTTTTTAGTTAATAGGGCTATGTTTTCATCTTCATCTTCGGATTCTTCTGAATCTGAGGTAACTTTTAGAGCTATATTTTTCTTCTTAGAGCTTTCAATTTCTTGCTTTTCCTTTTCCTTTTCCTTTTCCTTTAGTTGGACTTCATATGAAGTTAGGTTTCCAATTAGGTCTTCTAGAGAATAAATTGATAGGTCCTTAGCTTTGTCTATGGCAGTGGTCTTCTTTTCCCATTCGGGGGTAAGAGACCGAAGGATCTTTCTCACTAATTCAATTTGAGAATAATCATTGCCAAGGGATTGTAGGTTATTAGTTATTTCATTAAATCTAGTGAACATTTCACTTATAGGTCCATTATCTTTCATTTTAAATAATTCAAATTTGTGAACCAGCATGTATATTTTCGTTTTCTTAACTTGGTTGGTTCTTTCATGTGTAACTTCTAAAATATGCCATGCTTCATGGGAACTCTTGCAGTTTAAGATCCTATTAAACTGTTCCTTACTAACAGCACAGAATAAAATTTTTAACCCTCTAGCATCTAATTGTGCAAGATGTTTTTCTTCATTACTCCATTCTCTAAATGATGTACAACTCAAAGTAAAACCATTTACTACTACATCCAATAATTCAAAGTTTATTGATTTCAGATAAATGATCATCCTACATTTTCAATAACCATAATTTATTCCATCAAAAAATGGTGGTCTATTAATGTTTTGCCCCTCTACAATATTATTGTTAAATGATGAAGAAGCCATATATTCTAGTAGATAATTAATCTACTCTAGAAAACCTGACTCTGATACCAATTGTTGGATTGAGTGGCTTCTCTAAAGGGGGGTGAATAGAGAATTTTAATTTTTTAATATTTACTATCCCAAGTTTAGGTATAAGTTGACCTAAATGAAGTGTAATGACAAGTATACAAGCAACTGATAATAAGCATACAAATTTGAGGGCTAAGAATAATACATGCACATGAAGGGGATGAGAGAAATCGAATACACAAGATATTTATAGTGGTTCGGCCAAAACCCCAGCCTAGTCTACTCCCAAGACCCTCTTGAGATTTTTCTCTTTATACTTAAAACAATAAAATGCTTACTTGTGTTGGATGTCCCACCAACCCAATCCTTGCTCCTTCCACTTCTCGTTCCCCGAGAAGCTAGAGCCTCCCCTTGTAGCTTTACAACTTACGACTTCCCTTTCATAGTGCGCTTTTACAAATGAATTACAGTATCGCTCGTGAAGAGAATGTAGGACAGAGTTTGAACACAAAAATAGAGAGATACAAGTATATGAATATGATGTCTCTATCAAGCCACGTAGAGATCCTATTTATAGCCAACAGACCATCGAAAAATGTGTCTAACAACTAGAAAACGGTCATAAACGGCTAGTTTCTTGGTATACTGTTTTGACTTCCAGAATGCCATTCCTCTCTTCAAGCAGCAACTCTCGGGCAATTCGGTACGCCGGAATTCCTTCGGTATGCCGAATTATCCTGAAACGGTATACCGTTTTAGCCCGGTATGTCGTTTTATCTTCAACCTTATCTCCACAGCCTTTTTCAGAGTTCCGTTTCTTGTGCCGATTTTTCCTACTTCGGTATGCCGTTTTTGTCCGGTATGCCGTTTCTTGATTCTTCATCTTTAATTTCGGAGTACCGTTTTGTATATCGAATTTTCTTGTATCGGAATACCGATTTTCCTTCGGTATGCCGATTTTGATACTTCATATATTTTACAACCAATTTGCCAACTACGACTTTACATATTCATTTACAACATATTATAAGGTTTGCATGACATATGCATATACATTTATCAACCAATTTGTCAAGTGTAACATTACAACATATCATAAAGTTTGCATGACTCAAGTATTTTCTTCAAACTTTTTTATTCATGAGAATATACAAAAAATTCATTAGTCAAGTGTAATCATCAAAACACAATATATTTCTAACACCAATTGCCGCAAAGAAAAGGCGAGAGTTTGAAGGATTGGGATACGAGTGGAAACCACAAGACGGATACTCGAGACATCAAAAGTTCCAAAAGCTCGTTATTCCACGAGATTTAACTAACTTTGTTAGTACAAGATTGCTGGATCCCAAATAGAGTTTTGTGCTTGTAGAGCCTGAGCAGGATAAACCAGTCAATGAGTCAAAATGGATATGTGTAGAAGATTATTACTCAGAGGAGGAAATTGTGGACTCCAAAGTGGATTCGATATCGTTCATACCACCGAGGATAGCTATGCTGGCATTGCCACCTCCAGAGTCAGCTGAAGGACTTTCTATAGGTCCAACTACAGTCTTGGATTCAGTAGGATCAGTCTCAACAGTAGCAGCATCAATACATCAGTCAGCTTTGAAGGGGTTGTAGTCAGGATAGCCGGAATCATCGCCTGAGGTGTTAGAAACTACATGTGCCTATTATATGGATTTCGTTTTTGTTGAAGATGAGGGGGATGCTGTGGTAGCATAGGTTGACAACATGCTCAGCAATTTGGAAGTTCTGTTTCAAGAGCAGTTGGCAGTACTCGTAGAAGACGCACAAAGTGAGCTCAAGCTCAAAAAGGGGAAAGCAATAATGACAGCAAACACTACAGAATAGATAATTACACAAGGTCAATCTGCTATTATGTCCCTGAAAGAGAACAGATCACTAAACGCTAGACCAAAGGAGTTTATCTCCTATCAGCTAGGAGGCAGGTCTAGATGGTATTATCAGTCCTGGCCCCACTTGAGCAGTGGGGTCCCCAAAAAAAAAAGATCTTGAGTTAGGCTCAGGAGAGAATGTGGCGGCAGCGCTCACATTAGTCAGTCAGAGGACAACTGCCCACCTGTCACACATGTTGTACAAGAAAATCACGAAAATAAAAACTTTTGTCTACATAATAAGGCTGTGAAAGAAGTAGAACAGCCAAATACACCAACAAGTTTGGAAATAGTAGAGTCTGAGATCATTAGAGGTGCATGCAAGAAAACCAGGGTTACGGTAACCAATATAAAGCATCATCAAAGGCAGAATGCTGAGAAAGTGTGCACCTTTGAAGACACAGATCCATCATTCCAGCAAGAAGTCCTTCCCGAGCTTATTGCATGTGGAGAAGAAGATGATGCAGAAATAGAAGAGGAAAGTCACGATGCACCAGAATTCCAGCCTTATGATGATGATCCAGAAGGCCCAAACTTACATGTAGAAGAAGAAACAAAGTTTGTAAACATTGGCATCGATAAAGATGTCAAGGAAGTGCGAATAAGTGCTAGACTCATAGCACAGGCCCAAGCAGAACTTGTTGAGCTCCTCTGAGAATACGTATCTTCGCTTAGAGTTACGATGACATGGTTGGGCTAGACGTTGAGGTAGTGGTGCACACATTACTGCTTAAACCTGACGTCAAACCAATTAAATAGAAATTGCGTAAATGGCGACCGTAGTGGCTGTTGAAATTGAAAGAAGAGATAATGAAACAGCACAAAGTTAACTTTCTGATGGCCGTCCTCTACCCAAAATGGTTAGCAAATGTGGTTCCAGTACCTAAGAAACATGGTCGGGTCCAAATGTGTATTGATTACAGGGACCTAAACAAAGCAAGCCCAAAGGATGATTTCCCACTCCCACACATCGATGTGTTGGTAGACAATACTGCAGGACACAAAATGTTGTCATTCATGGATGGATTCCCAAGTTACAATCAAATCTGAATGGCAGAGGAGGATATGGAGAAAATGTCCTTTATTACCCCATGGGGAGTGTTTTGCTACAGAGTTATGCCATTTGGGCTTAAGAATGCCAGAGCCACATATCAAAGGACAATGACAGCATTATTCCATGATCACATGCACCAAGACATCGAGGTTTACGTGGATGATATGATCGCTAAGTCAAAGGAGCCTGAAGAACACATTGCTTATTTGAGGAAGCTCTTCAACTGCTTGCGAAAATATAAGCTGCGGTTGAACCCCAACAAGTGTGTATTTGGTGTATCATCAGGCAAGCTGCTGAGATACATCATTAACCAAATTCCCATTACTCCTGAGGACCAAGAGAAAACCACTTTCACATGTCCTTTTGGAATATTTGCCTATCATCACATGTCCTTTGGGTTATGTAATGCTTCAGTTACTTTCCAAAGATACATGGTGAGCATCTTTTCTAACATGGTGGAATGATTTCCAGAAATCTTCATAGATGATTTTCCCATTTTTTGGTCCACATTTTTTGTGTTTCTCTATCATCTTGAGTTGGTATTAAAAAATTCATAGATAAGAATTTGACACTCAATTGGGAAAAATGTCACTTCATGGTCCAACAAGGCATTGTTTTAAGCCATGACACTCAAAAAGAGACATAGAGATGGATCAAGCGAAAGTGGACCTCATTGCTAATCTTCCTCCATGTAAAATGATTAAGGACATTAGGACTTTCTTGGGACATGTAGGATTTTATAAAAGATTCATTAAGGACTTTAGCAAGGTGATTAGGTCCTTAACTAATTTATTGTCCAAGGATGTCCTTTTTTATTTAACCCATGAATGTCATAAGGCATTTGATAATCTCAAGGAGTTGACTTCTACTCCTATCATTCACTCCTCTGATTGGACCCAACCTTTTGAACTCATATGTGATGCATCCGACTATGCAATTGGTGCTTTCCTAGGTCAAAGAATTAACAAATTACCACATGTGATTTACTATGCAAGTAAGACATTAAATGATGCACAAACCACTGAGAAAGAATTCTTAGCTGTTGTTTTTACCTTAGAGAAATTCTGGTCTTACTTAATAAAATCTCACATCATTATCTACACTGATCATGCTGCATTAAAACACCTTTTAGCAAAAAAGGATGCAAAAGCTTGATTGATTAGGTGGATCCTTTTACTTCAAAAATTTGATCTTGAGATTAGGAACAAGAAAGGTTGTGAGAATGTAGTAGCTGATCATTTGTCCCGTTTAAATCTTGAACAATCCAAAGACCCTCCAATCAATGATAGTTTCCCAAATGAATAGTTATTGACAGTTCATTTTGAACCTTGGTTTGCAGATATAGTCAATTACTTGGTCACTAGTATCACTCCTATGGACTGGTCCAAATAGGATAAGTATAAATTCATGTCCCAAGTAAAATTCTTTTACTGGGAAAATCTATATCTCTTTAAGTATTGCCCTGATCAAATCATTAGGAGATGCATTCCTGACCAAGAAATTCAGAGTGTTTTGTCATTCTGTCATGATCAGGCTTGTGGAGGTCATTTTGGACTCAAAAAGACAGCTACTAAAGTACTTTAATGTGGATTTTACTGGCCCACTTTGTTTAAGGATGCATATGAATATTGTAAAAGTTGTAATAGGTGTCAACAATTGGGCAAGATCACAAAAAGGAATATAATGCCATTACAGTCGATATTGTAAGTGGAGATTTTTTTATGTGTGGGAGATTGATTTTATGAGCCCATTTCCTAATTCTCATAGCTATTTGTACATTTTTGTGGCAGTTGATTACATGTCCAAATGGATAGAGGCTATATCATGTAAATCCAATGACAACAAAGCAATTATTGAATTTTTAAAATTACACATATTTTCTAGATTTGGTATGTCACAAGTCATCATTAGTGATAGGGGTACACATTTTTGTAATCGATCATTTGAGACCTTAATGAGAAAATATTCTATCACTCACAAGCTTGCCACTCCACATCATCCTCAAAAAAGTGGCCAATTAGAGGTATCAAATAGACAGATCAAGCAAATTTTGGAGAGCCAAATAGAAAAGATTGGTCTAAGAGACTAAATGATACATTATGGGCCCATCGAACCGCATTTAAAACCAACTTATGTATGTCTTCATATCGACTTGTATTTGGAAAAGCGTGCCACTTACTAGTAGAATTAGAACATCGAGCATTATGGGTTATCAAGCAATTGAATCTAGATTTAACTACTACTGGAGTCAAGAGGAAATGGCAATTGAATGAGTTAGAATTGAGAAATGAAGCATACGACAATGCTAAGATTTATAAAGAGAAAACCAAGATTTTTCATGATAAAATAATTCTAAGGAAATCATTTTTACCAGGTCAAAAGGTTCTCCTGTACAATTCTAGACTTCATCTATTTCCAAGGAAATTAAGGTCAAGATGGACAAGACCTTATTTAGTGAGAGTGGTCTACCCTCATTGAGCGATGGAAATTAAGAATCCAAAGAATGGTGAAATTTTTAAAGTCAATGGTCAACGTTTAAAACCATTTTTGCAACTACCCACTGAAAAAGAAGGTGAAGGCATGGTTCTTCATGAACCTCAGTATTTTGAGTAAACAGTGGTCATATGTATGAACTGTGCATAACATTTCTTTTCTTAGCAACAGAAGTACCATTCTTATGTTATTTCATTATCATATCATTCATTGCATACATTGAGGACAATGTATGGTTTAGATGTAGGAGGAGTCTTCTCCGTGTCTTTTTCATATATTTTTTAGTTGTTGAGTGACTTTTCACTTTTTCATTTTTTTTTCCCTTTAAAAAAAACAAAAACAAAAACAAAATGAAACATGAAAAAAAAAGAAGTCTTTGTGTCTTTTTCGTTTGTTGGTTTTTCTCAAAAAAAATTAAGAGCTATCCACATTAGTTTAATCAATTAGGAGTAAAAGAATAACCTAATGTTGAAATTCAAAAGTAAAACTAAGTAATTGGGAACCCGATGATTCAAAGGGTAGAAACAAAATCTGAAAAATAGCCATATCTGAAATATCTATGACTCGTATGTACCTTATCATACACTATCACTCTAGTCCTTAGCTATAGAGAATAAAGGAATGCTTGAACACCTTAGCAATAAAATAAAAAAAAGAGAGAACAATAACATCCAATAGTCACTGAGTAATTGGGTATTATGCCTCAGTAAACATTGGTATTCATGTAAAAAGATGATTGGAGGATCAAAAAAAAAGGAAAAAAGAAAAAAAGTCTTGTCTTTGAGGCCTTAGCAACTCGGGTGATTAAGTCTGTAGGGGTGTCTTCACATCTAGTGACCTAAACTTTCTAGTTTAGGATCCACTGACCTAAAACTCGCTAAATGGGTAGCTAAGAATAATGTCTAAAAAAAAAGACACTAGGAAATGAAATAAAATTACTAAGGTAGGAAGAGTGGATTTGAAAATCCATGCTATGGTCTACTTCACAAACACAAAGTACATATGAGCAAATTTTTAAGAAGATGATGTTAAAAAAAAGGATAGAGTCTATAATGACAAGATGAGAGTTCTTAACAAAGGTTAAATCAAAAAAGTAAAACACTAAGAAGCTTTGAATTTTTTTAGTTAACGAGGTTAATATGGATACTATAGATTTTTCCATATTTTTCATTTTCTTTATTTTTCACTTTCTTTATTTCTTAACCTCTTTTCTTCTGAGATTTTGTGGGTAGATCCACTGCAAACCCTCACGAGACACTATTCGTCTACTAGAGCAACCTAGGGGTTTAAAGGCTTGTTATACATACTAAGTGTAACCGTAATTCCTGCAAAAGTGAGTTACGATTTTCATTTCTTCTTTTTAAAGTCAATTTTACTCTAGGACTAACAAAAGGTAGGTATGGGGATGTTTGATTAACTCATAATTCATGCATATTTTATTCCTCTATTTTGTATATAAATAATATTATTCGAGGTGTTTTGTGTAAATTTTGCAAAACTTGAAGACTTAGAAAGAATCTATGAAAAATAAGGCGAAAAAAATAATTTTGTCAGAAAAGCAAAGATTTTTACATGCAAAATTCTAGAACTATGTCAATAGGTCAAACACATATTTTCCATGTGCCTAAATACTGATAAAATATCAGTCAATATGTGGAAAATGTCAAAGAAGATCTTGGATGACATGAATGCCTCCCAAGCGCCCAGATGGAGATCCGATGCCTCCTAAGCGCCCACACCAGATACTTTTGACTCGATCTTCTTTAGATAAGATTCTCAATTGCAAATATCTTTTATTCAAAATTCAAGATTAAATTTTGTATTCGGATTTATCTCTAACATAAGCAAGTCCTTGTAAGTCTATAAAAGGACCCTTTGTATAGATCTATGGAAGCTACCATCTAGGTTTTAGACTCTTTTTCTTTCTGTATTTTGAGAGATCGAAGATCATCAATGTAATCTTAGGTTCCTTTCAATAAAAAGTTTTTTTTATTTAATTATGTCTTCTCTTTCTCCTTCTTCCTCTTTTATTTTAATGTTTTATGTTATCATGCTTGATTAATTCTCTTGATCTAGGGTAGAAATGAAATTTATGTAGATCGGAACGTGTGATCGTGTTTTTCATCTATTTCTCTTTGAGCTTAATGTAATGAGTATATGGATCAAATGTATATTACATAAATTACTTATAAAATCGATAAACTTTGATAGATTAATATTGATATTATCTTTTTAGTCTATGCTTAGGGAAGATTTAATTTGAGACTGTGTATATAATTTTGATTTCATCATATATCATCTTATTTAACTTGATTTGTGTGTTTTTACTCCTAATCTTGATATTCTATTATGCATATTTTAGCATATAGTTTATTCTTATGTGGATAAAAATCATTAAATTAAGTTATTTAGATCAATAGAAAAAAAGAGAATAAACATGATCATGCATTCTCAATTCTATATAAATGGATTCAATACCCTAGGTTTTAATTCAATTGCTAGCATCCTAATAATCTAATGTTAGACTTTTCCTTTTATATCAATTCTCTCAACTTTTCTTTTTCAATAATTGGTAATATATCTTTGATTCTAAAACACTTCTCTTAGAGATCAACCCGTATTTACGACGTACTACATTGGACGTTATACACTTGCGATTAATTAAAACGAACACATCAATTCCAAGGTAATAGGCACAATCAGCTCAACTTAGTAAAGCATCAGAACAAGCACCCAACTTAGCCAACAGTAATTGAGCATTTAAATCAACAGCAACCGCGATCAATCATGGCAAGATCAAGCATCAAATCTCACCATTCATCTCTCTATTTCACTTTGCTCCGACAGACGAAATTGTTGCCTTTCTGGATATTCGTTTCAGACGGTCAGAGACCAATTATCTCTCTCTCGGCTTCACTCCAAACAGAAAGAATCATTGCCTTTCTGGATCTCCGTTTCGGACAATCGGAGACCAAGTAGCTCTCTCGATTTTACCTCAGATGGACAAAATCATTGCCTTCCTAGATATCCATTCCTAACAATCGAAGACCAATTAGTCCTTTCTTCGTTTTCGCTCTACACGAACGAAATCCTTGGCTTTCTGGATCTCCATTTCAAACAGTCAAAGACCAATTAGCTCTTTCTCGATTTTGCTCTGGATAAACGAAATTGTTGCTTTTTTGGATCTCCATTCTAGACATTTGGAAACCAGTTAGCCCTCTTTCGGTTTCGCTTCGGATGGACAAAATCATTGTCTTTCTAGATCTCTGTTCCAGACAGTAGGAGACCAATTTACTTTCTTTTCGATTTCACTCTAGGTGAACAAAATCATTCCCTTTCTAGATCTTTGTTCCAGATGGTCGAAGATCAGTTAGCTCTCTTTTTGCTTACACTCCAAGCAGATGAAATCATTCTCTTTCTAGATCTCCGTTCTGAACGACCGGAGTCCAACTTTGCCCTATTGTTTTTTTCGACTGCATTATGGAAGAACGAAGTCCTTGCCCTTTCTAGATCTCCATTCTAAATGATTAAAGACCAATTAGCTCTCTTTTCAATTTCGTTCTGAGCGAACAAAATCCTTGCCTTTCTGGATCTTCATTTCAAACGATCGGAGACCAGTTAGCTCTCTCTTGATTTCGCTTCGAATTGACGAAATTGTTGCCTTTCTAAATCTCTGTTTCGAACAGTCAAAGACAAGTTAGCTCGCTCAATTTCACTGTGGATAAATAAAATCATTGCCTTTCTAGATCTCTGTTCCAAACAGTCGGAGACCAATTAGCTCTCTTTTGGTTTCACTCCAAACAAACAAAATCATTACCATTTTAGATCTCCATTCTGAACGGTCAGATATCAGTTAACCCTCTCTCGGTTTCACGCCTGATAGACGAAATTGTTGCCTTTCTATATCTCCGTTCTAGACATTCAAAGACCTGTTAACCCTTTTTTTTTTAATTTCTCTCTAGACAAACAAAATCGTTGCCTTTCTAGATCTCCATTCTGGATGTGGTCGTAGACTAGTTAAATGTCTCTTGACTTCGCTCCGGACGAAAAAAATCGTTACCTTTCAAAATCTCTGTTCCGAATGGTCAGAAACCAATTAGCTCTCTCTCAATTTCACTCTAGACAAACGAAATTGTTGCCTTTTTGGATCTCCATTATAGACAATCGAAGACCAGTTAACTCTCTTTTTCGGTTTCACTCTAGACAGACGAATATGTTCCCTTTCTGGATCTTTGTTCCGAACAGTCAAAGACCAATTAACTCCTTTTTTGGTTTCACTTCGAATAGATGAAATCGTTTCCTTTCTAGATCTCCGTTCTAGACGACTAGAGTCTAACTTGCCCCTTTGTTTTTTTTCAGCTGCGTTTCTGATGGACCAAGTCCTTACTCTTTGTGAATCTCCTTTCCAGACGATCAAAGACCAATTAGCTCGCTTTTCAATTTCGCTCCAGACAAATAAAATCATTCTTTTTGGATCTCCATTCCGGACGGTCGGAGACCAATTAGCTCTTTCTTTTGGTTTCGTTGTAGACAGACAAAATCATGAACTTTCTGGATCTCCATTCCGACTAGTCGAAGACCAATTAGCTCTCTTTTTGATTTCACTCTAGAAAAACAAAATCATTGTCTTTCTGAATCTCTATTCCGGACGATCAGAGACCAGATAACTCTTTTCGATTTCGCTCCAAACAGACAAAATCATTGCCCTTCTGGATCTTCATTCCAGACGATCAGAGACCAACTATGTCTCCTTTTGACTTCGCTCCGATCAAACGAAATTCTTGCCTTTCCTATATCTCCATTCCCGATGGTCGTCGATTTTGCTTCAAATAGACAAAATCATTGTCTTTTTGGATCTCTGTTCTAGATGATCGAAGACCAATTTGCTTTCTTTTCGGTTTTGCTCCAAGCAGACAAAAATCATTCCATTTTTGGATCTCTATTCTGGACGACTAGAGTCCAACTTGTCCATTTATTTTTTTGATTTCGTTCTGGACAGGCGAAGTCTTCTTCTCTTGGGTTTCCACTTCGAACAAATAGAGTCTAGGTGTTTTCCTTTCTAGACCTTTGTTTCCAAATGAGCGAAGTTTAGATTGTCCTCTCCTAGGTCTCCGCTCTAGACGGACGACGTCTAAGATGTCTTTGTTGACCTCGCTCTAGGCAAACTAAGTCTCGATGTCTTTCTGGTTTTCCGCTCTATACAGATAGAATCAGCTTTGCTTTTTAGACTAGTAACCTTAACCACCCAAATGACATCCGTCACATGTCTATCTTTTCTCTAGCAAGCGTGATATCTTGCCATGCCCCCCCCTCTCAAGCTGATAACCTCAACAATCCGTTCAATAAGTCCAACAACTTATTTTGCTTTCAACATCTACTTTGTCATTTCAACTCACTATTTGGCAACAAATTACAATTCTTGGCGCAACCTCCGAAGATGTGACTTATTGCCAGTAGCATCTCTTTTCTCTCTTGCGTACGCAAGAAGAATGTCTTGCCAATCCTTAACATCAGTCTTAATTACCCTCAACCTCGCTCAGAAAAGGACATCTATAGATACCCCACTTTTTTGCAGGAATTCACCAACAACTACTGAAAAGAGTGTGATGTGGTAACGGTGCACCACGATTGCGAATGGCTCTCACACTTTCCCCCGAAGCCCACTAAACATCTTAAAATAGCCTAAACCTTCAAAACCCCACTTACGACAATCCATAACCTCCATATGGTCACAAGAAGTTGAGGAACAGACCTAAAATCTAGAAGTCAGGTGCATCATTGGGTCATATGCGAATTCAAAATATCATTTTAAGGCGAGTATTTTGAGTGGATAATTGTGGTGAATGCTCTAACCGAAAATTTACAGCAAAGGACATTAGCACGAAGGGCCAGCGATGTGCCCTATTTCAAAGTATATCAACTGACGAACTCAATGAACATTCCATCACTTGGGACCACTAAATTCCACCTCACCATTGGTTGGCATGGATATGAGAATGTTCCCCATCCTTTAAAGACCATCATATCCCCATTTAAACATCAAAAACCCAATCAAATCTTTTCAAATTTAATCTAAGCCACTCAATCGGAGACAATTAGCCATTGACGGCCACTGTCAAGTCATTTCTCCTATTTAACGACCTCAACACCTACGAGAACTCGCACTCCCTAAATAGAGAAGATTCACAGGCTCTTGTTCTTGCACCCTAAAGCCCACTAAATACTTGAGCGCTCCAAGAATCCATCACTAAGAGCTCTGGCCACCTATCATCAAAATTCTCCGACGACACCTGAGCCCAATCCTCCACAACGACCCTTCCAGTTTAGACGATCCTGTGGTTTCAAGTGAGACTTTGACCACTGAGCTTGAATCTCATACGTTGCCACATTCTCGTCCACCCTTGATGATGAGAGTACATCATCCCTTGTCCCTTAGGCTGACAGACCGTCCTACTTATGACGAACTGACGAGCTCACTAAGATGGGTGAGACAAACCATGTTTTGTTTTCCTTTGACTTGCCTTGCATTCACGTTTTGTCCTTGGACCTCCTCCCTCCATCACCTCATTGATCCAAAACAGAGCTCGTCGGCCTCTGTCATGGTCAAAGAGCTCAACCTGACTTAAACTTCAATGAGCTAAGTAGATGGAAGGATCCAAAGAGTCATTACATGATTTAATTGCTTCTTCTAAATCCTGTTATCATACTCTTGCTTGTCCGATGTTGCATCGATTTGTTTCATCATTTTATCGAGCTAAATTTAGCGTTAAAGTTCACTATCAATGAACTATAAAAAGTTAGGCATGATTTGCCAACAGATCGTATTAACGCACATCCTTAGTGGATGACGTAAATATGCAATGTGACTTACTAGAGATTCAAACAGTTTACAAAGCATTTATTTATCTTCTTGTTTGATTCTTATTCGATTTTCTTGCTTCTGTACTATTTCCAGGGCATGTCTTGTCACATCCCAGCATGACATCTTGCATCTTAACTTAAAACACAGATCATTTTAGCATCCTTTACCTACATTAACCATTTTGCGAGAAAGTTAAACCAAGAAAATCGATTTTTAGATGTGTGAGAGTGCCTAACATCTTTCCCAAACATAACAAAAATTCTTACCCTTCTTCTAGTATACAATGACCAAAATGACACATCCATTGACGCTGATTCTCATATTCTGCATATGATTCCTCATTTTTATCGAATTCTTACTTTTCTTTGGTTTTCCTCTCTTCCAATTTCAATAGATTAAGTGACGACTTTGTTTTCTTTCCTTATCCTTTCTTTGTCTCTTTTTGATGTTTTCGAATCGAATATCCTTGTCAAATTTACCATCTTCACCGTGATCGTATCAAAGATTCTCATGTAGTCCCTCACATAAAGGATCAATTCTGACATCATATCCTTCTTCCTAATTCCTTGAATGTTTCTTTTTCTTTCATAAATCAAAATTAAAAAATTAAAAAAAATCAAAATATCAGAAAACACAGAAAATCAAAAAAAAACAAAGAAAAACAATATACATGCATGCCAACATTTACTCGATGACGAAAATCGAAAAACTAACCTACAAAAGAAAAGATTGTCCCTCCTCAATTGTCACTACCTAGACAAATAGATAAGTAAGAGAGCCACCACTTGCCATTTCTATGCGTGTATGATGTTCAAGGTACTTCAAGGTACATGCTTAGATCCATGTCGACCAATGGGCTATCAGACTAAAGGAAGACAAGGGGCAACAAACAAGACTATCAAGCTTACCAACCAGGGAAAGACAAATGATAGATGTCATCTAGACAAATGACGGTGTTACCCGAATAGTTTGGAATATCAACCCAAAGAGAATGGAACGTGGCAAGTTGAATGAGTTTGCCAACTAGGATACCAAACAACTGACGAACGTCGTCCAAGTAATTTCACATACCAACCCTATGGGAAAGAGGAAGGCATGACAAGATATTGGACTTACTAACCGAACAGAGATAATTGACAAATGCTGTCTAAATAGTTTAGGATACCAATCCAAAAAAAAAAAAAAGATATGACAAGATATCAGACTTACAGACCAAAAAACAAAGAGAGATGACGAATGTCATATGAATAATTGACGATATCACCTTGATAGTTTGAGATATGAACCTAAAGGAAGACAAGGAACAACAGACAAAACTATAAAGCTTGCCAATCGAGGAAAGATAAATGACAAATGTCGTCCAAACAGATGACAATGTCACTTAGATAATTTGGGATATCAACTTGAAAGAAGACAGAGGACAATAGACAAGACTATCAAGCTTGCCAACTGAGGAAAGATAAATGACAAATGTCATCTAGACAAAGAACAATATCACTTAAATAGTTTGGAATATCAACCCAAGAAGTGACACGATAAGTTTGAAACTTACCAAATCGTAGGAGGATATGGTAAGTTTCAAACATATCAACTACAAAAGGATATAGTAAATTTCGAACTTACCAATCGTAGAAAGATATAGTAAGTTTCAGACTTACCAATCATAAAAGAATATGATAAATTTCTAACTTACCAACCACAATAGGAGATGATAAGTTTCAGACTTACTGACTACAAAAGGATATAATAAAATTCAAACTTATCGACCGCAAGAAGATATAAAAAGTTTCAGACTTACTAAGCGAAAAAAAATATGATAAGTTTCAAACCTACCAATCGTAGAAGGATATGGTAATTTTCAGACTTACCAACCACAAGAAGATATAGTAAATTTCAGACTTACCGAACGTAAGAGAATATGATAAATTCCAAACTTACTGATTAAAAAAGGATATACCCTAGACTTCGTCCGATCTAGGCAAAGATCTAAAAAAGGAAAGCAAGAGTTTTTCCAAGCGTAGCAAAGTCATGTAAAAAAGCTGAAATCACAAGTAAGGTGAGAGGCCAACCTGGCCAAAAGCTAGGGCACCTACTTGATTGCAAATACAACAAAGCCAGATGTGTGATTCTTATATGTAAAAAAACCTACAAGCATTGGTATCAAATCCAGGTGCATGAAACATAATCTGGAACAAGTATCCTGCATCAACCAACTGTTATAATGCATTTGGTTAAGGAGAGTAAAACTCACACCTCTCTTCTAAATTCGAATCTCACGGACTGTAGGGAGAAAAAATATATATCTACTGATTTCAAAAAAAACAAATATCTTGCATCAAAAAAATATTGTCAAAACTCAAAAAGTTTCTTAACAAAAATATTGCATAAATCTAACTATGAGAAGAACACTATCCTTTTTTCCATTTTGTTTATATATAAAATAAAATTGTTTAAAAGTAACTATTTTTCTTTTTAATCAAATATAGAAATATAACACAAAAAATATCATAATTTCAAACATAGGAGAACAAATTTTCGTATGTATCCTTCTAAACAAATATGAATCTAAATTTTTTGCAGGACTATGAATCCGTTTCTTTAGGAAAAAGTTGATGTTTTTTAAACCTTTCTCCTTTGTATAAAAAATCACCCAAATGATTATTTCACTGGTTAAAGAGAAAGCTTAGAAGCTTTATTTGTCCATCAAAGTGGAAAAAAAAAAGTCAATAGTATTCATGACTAAGAAGTCAGTAACAAGATGTCGAGATCATTTGCCCAGGCAAGAGGTGATGTGCATTGTTTGGAATTTGCACGTACAGCTAAGACCAATAATTTATCCTATTATAATGAGTCCACCATCAGAGCATCTTAACCAAAATTTGAAATGGTTAGCATTTTCAAACATCACTCTGATCTGCATTGTGTTACTGAAAAAAATTAAGTACCTTAGATACCTTAGATACCTTCGAATTACATGTGAAGTCATAATTAGTTTTCATGCTTGGCTCCTTTGTCAATTACAACGAAGGAATCCTCAATGGCTTGAGCAAAAGTAGCAATCTTATACGTGAAAAAACCTACAAGCATAGGTATCAAATCCAGGTGCATGAAACCATTATCTGGAACAAGTATCCTGCATCAGAAAGTATTGTCAAAACTCGGAAAGTTTCTTAACAAAAAAATTGCATAAATCTAACTATGAGAAGAAACTACCCGTTTTTTCATTCTGTTTATATATACAATAAAATTGTTTAAAAATATCTATTTTTTCTTTTTAATCAAATATAGAAATATAACACAAAAAATAACATAATTTCATAGATAGGAGAACAAAATTTCATATGTATCCTTCTAAACAAATATGATTCTAGATTTTCTGGAGGACTGATGCATCCGTTTCTTTAGGAAAAAGTTGATGTTTTTTAAACCTTTTTCCTTTGTATAAAAAATCACTAAAATGATTATTTCACTGGTTCGAAAAACCACCATCTACACACATGATGATCTTTGAAAAAGAATACACCATCAGAAAAACTATTTTCGAGAAAGCACAACTATCCTACTATTCCTTTCTGACTACCACCTTCTGACAAACACTAGCAGCAGTGCAATACACTAGCAGTCACACATCAGAGGTGGAAATTCTGTGTGCCTTTTCCCGTCAACTTTCATTGAAAAGTTGTAGTTTAATGCAACCTATACAGTAAGCCCTCACATCTTAGTTCTGCACTCTCATGCATTAAACGCAGTATTAGGACTACTTTCCGCATCCAACAATCAGTTCCTCTCCATTTATCTTTGCCTTCTTCAAAAAAGAATCTTGAGCAGAGAAGAAAATTTGATGAAGGAGAGAGAAGGCTTTCACTATTAGGTTTGGAGGAAAGCATGATCAAAGCTCTCCGAATAATTACATATAAATGTTCAGAAACATGACAATGCAGAGGGCTAACTCCAAGCAAAAGACAAGATTTGGTTCGCTGGCAAGAGAAATGTGGAATGCTATATGGTAGATTTCATTTGATTTATGAGTTAAACTTCGTCAAGGTTATGACGTAGCTGAAATACTAGTAAGGTATCCATGTAGTAGTGTGGGTTTAAAGTGAATTTACAAATTGTATTAGGCTTTAAATGTGTAAATAAACATGTTTCCAAGGTTGTGAAGTAAGCATATCTAACAAAAAATCTTTCTGGATAAGATCACCTTCGTAGTTACTATGGACTTAAATTAAGAATAGTCAACCCAAATTTAGTTTACTGTTTAAATTATGAGTTAGGATATTAAGAAACATCTGATTTGTTCAAAAGGATTAGGAATTGTAGGAATAGTACCACATTGAAAAAAGTGAGGACTAGACTAATGATTATATATATATAGACCCCTTCATTTATTGTCAATTGATTTTAAGTTAAACATCCATATTTCAACATAATATTGGAGCCAAAACGAAACTCAAACAGGCTCAAGTTCACATACATCCACCTATGTGCAAAAAAGACACTTATTAGACCTAAAAGAGATCACAAGTGAGAAGTATTGGAATAATCTGACATTGGAAAAAGTGAAAACTGAACTTGTGGTTATATACAAATGGACCTCTTCACGCATAATCAATTGGTTTTGAATTAAATGTCCTAATTTCAACAAGAATGATTTTTATTTAAAAGCATACATAACATTCAAATGTGTAGTTGATAATGAAAAGAGAACAAAACTTGGTTGGATTTTTACTCCTGTGCAACATCATAGGGACAAAAACATCCATGATCTGATTAGGAAATCTAGAGTAGATATTGCTTGTCTCTTGGAAAACCAATGATAAATGACACAATAACAAAATTGGGAAAAGCTAAAGTTCCCAATGAAAAACCTGAGAAACATCACAAATAATTGCCTTCAACATATGCCAGTATATTTTTATATAAGTATAAACCCATGCTAAATTTCCACTTCAATGAGTATCTTCTCGTAGGCATTAGAGAGGAAAATTTGATAGATAGTTAACAAATTAGAAAATTAGAAATGATAAGACACTGGAAATTCATAAAGTAGAGCCATGGGAAAATACTCACCCATTCCACCTATTGTATATCATGACTAGTGCCACAGGAACCAGCAATCTTGGCTGAGCAGCTGCACCCCTGCAGAATTCATGTTCCTTAACAGTATAACCACTGATGGATTACTCTAGAAAATTAAATTGTATGGGCCAAAAGCACACCTTAGAAGGTGGAGAAAAGATAATAAAGTATATAAGGAAATCAATGTCATTTTTAGTATGCAGAAAATGAAGCCTAGAGCAGAGTCATCCTGGGAATGAAACAAAGAGAGAACAATGTTTGTAGTATCGATTATGCATTGGCACACTCAAACAATAACGTGGTTGCTTAACCAAAATATGTTAAGTTCCAAACCATCTATATATATATATATATATATATATATATATATATATATATACATATATGTTGTCTGTTGTCACTCAGAAGTCTGTTCGGAGCAACCAGAAAATTTTTTTAAAAATAATTTGTCTTAAAAAAATAATTAAAATGAAGAAAATTATATTTTGTGAAACCTTTTTTTTCAAAAAAAGCTAAGAAAACGCAGAAAATTATTGAGTAATACAGAAATTAATGTGGGAGTGTTTAAGATGCAAAGGGAATCTAGAGGATTTGGAATGTCAAATGAGGTTTAAAAGCTAAAAAAGGAAACACCCAAATGGTCTAAAATTTTTCAATAGTTGGGAATCACGCACTCACATAATTGGATTGAGTGCCACCCAGCGGTTGCTTAATTCGCACAGGCCATAAATAATTAATCAATGTCGCATTATGCAACCTGAACAATTGCTGTTGATTAATTAGGCACATAATCAAAACAATGAGACAAAACAGAGCACTATCCAAATTTCTTCCTTTCTTTTGTTTGCTTCTAGCACTTAGAAGTGTCTTCTATAAAAGGCTGTCTTTACAATTACCACTCTTGATAAGTAATCTTGATTCTTTTGGATAAGTTCCTTTATCAAAGAGATTTACAATTACTACTCTTGATAAGTAATCTTGATTCTTTTGGATAAGCTTCCTTTATCAAAGAGACCTTACTTTCCAATAGAAACAACATTCCTTCATAAATTAAGCAATATAGAAAAGATGAAAGGGAAATGAGGTGGGAATCAAATTGCAAAATTTATTAAAATCACTTTTAAGCCAGTAATAATTAAAACTTGTAATGTACTGGACTAAAAACACTTATTGGAAAACTTACTTAATAGTGCCTCAAGGTTTAAGCAAAATTCTATTTTGGTGTTCAAGGTTTAAAAAGTATCAAGCTTACAACATTATACAATCATAATCTTTTGTTAGAACATCGTCTATCACGTGATCTCATAAGTGAAAGTTTAAGATAATAATGCCTTTCCTTCCTCCAATATGAAAATTTCTTTTCCCATAGGGGCATAATGATCAATCGAGTATAAAATTGGATGACGTTAAGGATTTTGATTATTTTATAAATCTTAGATGCCACAATGGTACTTTTTAAACCTTTTGACACCAAAATAGGATTTCGCTCAAGCATTGGGACACCATTAAGTAACTACTAAGGGTTATGTTCAAAACTTCATAACTAATCAAATAAGCATACTGTAACAATTGAATAAGTTCATACATTTGGAAAAATATGGTGTATATTATTGGATAGTGAAGACTAGACACCATTAAGTAACTACTAAGGGTTATGTTCAAAACTTCATATCTAATCAAATCAGCAAACTATAGTAATTGGAGAAGTATATAAAATTGGAAAAATATGAAGTATATTATTGGATAGTGAAAACTATAAATAGGCTTGATGTGTGAACTACTTCATTTCTGTTCTCCTTTTTTTCTTCTTTTTCTTTTTGTCCTTGCAGTGTTTCTGAAGCAGTTGATGCATTTCCATTTTTGGCCACTAGGAAACCATCAAGGAAGGCATATTTAGCCAAGCATTGCCAAGAAGTTGTTTCTTGTAGTGGTTCAAATGCCTCTTTGGTTTAAGAAACAAGTGGCAATCAACTAATGTTATGGTTTACCCATATTTGGTTTGGGTTACGAATAATGAAATAGATCGTCCAAAGAAAATTACTCCATGTTATGAATATTATGGCTTTACAAGGACATCGTCGTTGTCATCATCATCATTATTATTATTTAAATCAACTTATAAGATCTTTTCATTAATAAATTTTACGAAAAATTACTTAATTGTACCTTAAGGTTTAAGTGAAATATCATTTTGATGTCCAAAGTTCAAAAGTTTGTAATAGTGTCTGAAGGTTTACATAATAATACCTATAGATATCCCGATTTTGAAATTATTTGTCAACGAACTCTTCTAAAATAACTTGCTTTAGCGACAACGAGGCATTATCCAACACCACAAGCCTACTCAGCACCATAAACCCATCTAGTACCTCAAACTTACCCAAAACCAACTATATATACCCAGAATCCATTTGGTGGTCAAGCACTCAAGTAGGCCCAAGATCCAGCAAACAGACCTTAAAGTAAGCCAAGCATGGTCATAGAATCAAACGTCGATTTTGTGTTGGACTTTGATCCGACAAAAATAGGAAACGTGTTGGACATCGGTGGAAATGTTTAGTGGAAATATGGTAAATTTACGAAAATTCATGGAAATATACATCTTAGACTACTTAGATCAACTTCCTCAATATGTATCACATTAAAATACAGTAGATAGACCTAATAGAAATATCCTAAAGCATAAATAATACATAAAAATACTTAATAAATGTTTAAAAACAAAATGACTCAAAAAGGTTACCTTATATATACTTAATACCATGGAAAATATCTTGATTGATCAAAATATTCTTCTCGTATGTTAACCATATTGTGTTCTTGATGAATTTGTTACTAAATTTGAAACTCTCTCTACAACACATAGTTGTTCCAAGACATATGATTATAATATGTCTGATATTCATTGATGAAGTAGTGGTATTGTAATATTGACAGTTGTATTAGGAATCCTATTAGTAGATATTGTGGAATTATATATACTGATTGAGATATCGAAGGATATAAGAATAACTTGAAGGACGTTCAGGTAGTTGTTCTTCATATTGTGTTGAAGGAGTACATAATGAAAAAATGAGTTTATGTCCCATCCAATTTGTTCACTTAGAATATAAGAAGATATAGTTCTTATCTAATCGATTTGAGTACTATAATTTGTTTGTCCAACAAAACCACTTCCATAAGAATTATACTCATAAGGATCTTTAGGATCATTAATACTCAAAGAGTCAAATGAGTCTAACAAAGATCCTCTTATATGATCGCTTCAAGAATCTTCATCTGATTGTTGATCACAACGACCCTATCGTCAATAATGAATTTATGACCGACCTCTATAATCCTCATCTTATGTAACATGTGTGAAGACATCCTCTCTTGTAAATGGACTAAATGACCTTTGTGTCTCTCTATTTTCTTGTAGCTCTTCTATTGCAGGTAGGGTTACATCTCTAATGCCACCATCATCGTGATCTGGTAGTTCTGTGTCATTATCATCATCTGTACTACTGTCAACTGTCAACCCTTAAGCCTAGAGTATGTCTACAAGAGCGTCCTAATGAGCTCATAGATTCCTCTACATCAATACCCATTTCACTAGCAATTCTAGAAGATGGTCTACCTTATTCTTCAGCTAGAAGTAGTTCTCCATTTTCTTACAACCACTGAAGTACAGGATCATCTTCTTCGTCTTTGTTATAAATATATGCAAGATCTATTAGGTCTATGTAGTCTTTTTCTTCTCCTTATTTAATATATTTTATTCTCAACCTCATGCTATAGTACATAAATACCAAGTCATTCAACTTTGCAGTACCCATCTTCTATTTGTATAAATAAGGTTGAATGTACTCCAATTTCGTTCACAATCAAATGCTGCTGTTGTTTGAGATAAAGCCTTTACAATAATATGCCTCAGATTTGGAGTATTTATTCCATGTAACATCCACCATTAACCTGAAATATAATATTTAATTATTAACTATTTTATGAAGTAATATTATGAAATAAAAGAAATAATATTAAAAATATTACTTGGAGTCATTGTGTCACGAGAACGTATCGTTTGAAGCTCTCCAAATGACATAAGTTTATCTCAAAAGTACTTTATTTCATTAAAAGCCTCTACTTAAACAATGACATTAAACTCCAATTTTTTTATCGCATCTTTAACCGATGTTAATAAATTAGTATGGCTACCAAGTTGATGACCGTATTGGAACTACAGATTCAAATAATATGCTACATTGACAAAAAACTCATTTAACAAACAATTATGTAACAAATAAAATATAATAATAAAAACATGAATGTACATGTTAAAATTCTTACTAGCTTTATGTAAAGGATGAAGAAACATGTTAAACCATCTGTCATCTATAATTTTGAGATATGTCTTAGATGATCCGTATGTTACATCAGTCACACATCTTTCATTAGTCTCATTCCCTTATATAAGAAACCCATGATAGGTTTCTTATCACCATCCATCAATTGAAGGACCTTTAAAACTGGTGTCGTAATATGTACAACCTTTCGACAATCTTTTTAAAAATATACATTATTTATAATTAAATTTATTCTCCTACCAATTGAACTTTCACCCTCGTGGTATTTGTACCATTGTGATGAATTGAACATATACTTTAGTATATTTCTTCGATCAATCATGCTTTAAAGAACAATATAATTTGTTGCAAATCTGATAACGCCTAGACGAATCAAATCACCACAACAACACTCGAGTGACCTCATCAGAACTAGTAAAAAAGAATAACTGTAAATGAAATTTGTTACAACCTTGACATCTCTCACGGTCTTTTCCACCAACTTCGTCTTCCCAAAGTCTTTAAGTATTAGATCAATATAATATACTACATATGATATCCAATATATATCATACTTTCTCATAATCCTAGAACTAATCTTTTTAAAATTACTTCCATTATCAATCACAATCAGTACTATACTTGCTACTCCCACTTGTTTAATGATTTCTTCCATTTGCTTGTATATGTACTTGTAATCTCTGACAACATCAAAAGCATCAATGAATTTCAAGGAAATTGTACGACCATCACAATAAACTATGAAATTAATCCGTTTTCTTGTAGTACTTGTCCAACTATCACACATAACAGTCACTCTATAGAATGATCATTGTCGTTTCAAGTCATTAATGTAAGTTTCTAATTCTTCCTTCTCTACTTTAAGGTACTTATTCATGATCTCATACTTAGTTTGTGTCTTTACTCTTACACCTTCTTTTATTGCAATATCAAACATATATTGTAGATAATGTCCCTTTACTATTTCTGCAGGGATAGCATTGAAGAACATATATTTTACTACAACTTGACCAAGTTTTTCCTCGATATTTCCAAACATGCCTTTAATTGTCTTCTGTCTTGAGACTTCTTTTCTAACTGTAACTGAATCTGGATTGTTGTATCTTTAACTATATGTTTTAACTATTCCAACAATGCTTTTACCTTTATCCATTTGTATTATGCCACTACCACTACCTACTACTTACCTTATAAGTTCGAGTACTACCTATCCTATGAAATCTTTCGATTTGTTCTCTATACCATTCTTCATTTCTAGACTCCATTACTGATCTTCTATACCTTTCTATGTCTTCTAAAGTATCACAGTTTACAAGATAAATCATATCATCATCTGATATGGGAATAGCACCAGAAGTATCTTCATTGAAAACAATATTGAATCTTTCTTTTCTTTTCTTCTTGTTACTTTTCTTTACTTTAGTGTCCTTTAATAGCTCTTTTATTTGAATAGAAACTACAAATAGACACAATTTACACTTAGCTACATTACTATATCTACCAGTAAGGTAATGTTTTAATCTTGCTATTCTTCCACTCTTCATTTGCTTATTACAATATTTACATTATGTTTTTTGTCTATCATTATTTTACTAGAATATCCATGCAATCAACCTGAATCTTCTGATTTAACTACTATAACATCACTATGACCTCCACTGCTTTCAGATCCTAAGAAATTGGACATTATAAATGCTAAAAACAAATAATAGATGTCATTAATTTAATGAAATAATACATTCAAATATTTTCTAATTTTCTACATATTTTAGTAGCTTTTACAATCATTCCTAATTTTTTTCCAACATTTCCTAATTTTTTAATTAATTATGAAATATTCTGATTTTAAAAAAAATTATAAAATATTACTAATTTATATAATTATATTTCAAGTTATTAACATCAAAATTCAAGATAATAAAATAAACTTTAAAAAACCTTAAATCTATGTAATATTATGTTAGATCTAACTAAGATTTAAATTTATACTTTATATCTAAGATTACATGTGAACTAAAAAAAAAGGAGATTTAAATGGAAGTTGTTTTAAACAATATAATCTTGTGGTTATGGTATAATATAAAAGTGGTACAATAATACTAAAAAGAGTAATATTAAGTATGGGATAAGTATTACTTAAAAATAATAAAATTAAATCAACGAATCAAATTGCAAAAGTCTTCTAAATTGCAAATTACCCAAAAAACATGAAATTACATGAAATTGCTGTAAAAAACATAGATCTAACAAATAAAAATATATCAAGTATAATTATTCCTTATTTTTATAATCATTCCTAATTTTTTCCCAATTTTTCTTGATTTTTAATTAATTATGAAATATTCTTTTTTTAAAAATATATATAAAAAATTACTAATTTTATAGAATTATTATGTTAAATCTATCATCTATGTGATGAATTGAAATATTATTAAGTTAAATCTTTATTTTTTAATTAATTACGAAATAAATATGAAAATTCCTTAAATAAAAGAAATGATTGACAAGATGACACTGGCTTAAAAGAAAAAGAAGAGAAAGTGATGGTTCTTAAATCCAGAAATAAGTCACACTTAGACGCGCTTTAAAAGAAAAAAGAAAGAAAGAATGGGTAGCTTTTACATTAAAAAAAAAAAAAAAGAGAGGAAAGAAAGGTTTTAGAGTTCCAAAATGCAAATATAAAAAACTAGACAGGCTTTAAAATAAAAATAAAAAAGTAAATGGCTTTTACAAAAAAGAGAAAAAAGTAAGAGAATAGAAAGGTTCGAAAGTCTCGTGAGCCACTGCAGACTTAAAAAAAAAAGGAAGATGACAAAAGACTAGAGCAAACGAACCTTAGGATAACATACCGATAGAGAAGGCACTGCAAAGTACGACAGATGATACAACAGTGAGGACAACAAGACAACAAGACGATAGACCTAGTTGGACGACACGACAACAAGGGAAGTAGAACGACACGACGGCGGCAAGGGCGGACGACGCAGGGGAAGCTTAAGGAAAAGCCACGCTAGACAGCAAGACGACACGACGGTGGAGCTAGCTGGACAACGAGACGCAGGCGAAGGAACTTAAGGAGAACAGAAGAGGAAAAGGGAAAAGACGTGATCGACGAACGAAAAGAAACACTGATTTAAGATGTATCATCCATGTCGTATTATGGGAAGGACATATCGACCGATGCGTGTTATTTAGTGTTAAAAAAATTCCCAACTTCCACCGATAGGCACCGACACTGCCGACACTCACCAACATTTCCACCAAAACAAGGTAAGTCACGACATACCGTTAAATATTGTTTCCTTGATTTCACGTACTAAAACATGTCAACGATATTTCACCGACACGAATCAAAATTTGGTTCCATAGGTGTGACTCACTCATGCATGTTACAGACATAATTTCAAGACACGAAAACCTAACGCACAAGGCCCTATATTAGTGGTTGCTGCTGAAGTTCTGAATTGTTCATTCACCTATTGGATACCTATTTCTTGCTTCTTATTGGTCATCCTAGATCTAGACCTAGACATGTGCTTTAAGGTGCCTTGACCATCATATCCCTCATCCCAATTCAAATCTCCATCCAATCACATTAAATTGCATCCAAACCATCCATTGCAATTCAGTTACTAATCAACTACTCCATGCAAACTTCTCCTATATATAACATCCTCCTCCTACAAGAAGCCTTCTCAACAACCTCTCCTATGCCTTGCCTTGCCCGAGCACATATTGCCAATGCAACTCCTTGGCCCCAAAAGGCCAACGCATTCCTCCACCTCCAGTCACCATTAGCCAAGCCACCAATACACTACACTTTTCTCCACCTCTCAAGCCTCTCAAGTCGAGCACAGCCACAGCACTAGATAACACCCATTCCAAGCATCACATAGTAACCACAACCAAGCCTCCCCTACCCTTGTCGTGTCTCGAGCACCAATGACATGGAGAAGTGCACCACAAGCCTCTATCATCGAAAAGGAAAAACCACACTACAATACAAGTAAACAATTCATCCCCGAGTGTAGTCATCTTTCCCCCTTACTCTACCTTGTCTTCCTCTCATTTCCTCATGTTTCATCTGAATTTCTATAGTCTACACACATTTTGTTTGTTTACATTGATAGGTTCCTCAACACCTACGTAAGGCCGATGATCATTGAGCGCAAGGTAGGGACCAATCCGACACATGCACTCTCCTCTGCGATGCCCTAGGTGAGCCTTGACCTCGAAATCGTCCAATTCCAACCAACCGTCTTCATGATAGCAAAGACTCACAACGTCACAATGCAATAAGGTTATCATGAGATACACATTGCTTCCTGTTTTGTTTACATAGCTTGGTTTCCGCCACTCATCTCCATTCTCTCATCACCCTTGAATCACTCTATGGGAGTCGAAGCTTGGAAATTCACAACCTAACCCATGGCCATGAGAGCCACGGCAAACTCCGATGAATGTGGTGAAGGAGGAGCATTTTAATTCTCATTTGCATCATATTGCATCCATTATTCCATCTTTATGTGCATCTGTATCGCACGTTCGCATTGTTTTATCATCGAATTAGTGTTTAGTTTCATCGAATCTAAGCAATAAAGCTTACGGTCTAAAACTGAAAAACTTAAGGCGTGATGCACTAGCACACATAACTGGTGCACAGATTTGGCACGATTACCGACATGAATCCCCTTGGTTCAGTATAGACAGTGTGGTAGAGCGTGTTTATGTTATTTTCTCCTCATAATACTGATTTCTCGCATCCTGAGCTATTTACTCCACATGTTTTACTCGCATTTTGCATAGCATCGAGCATCACATCTCATGACATACATCTAAGAGCATTCATTTACATGACATCGCATATTTGCCATTGGACATATATTACATGATATATATATACCGACGTCAACATAAGCTGCACATGCAAGAGGATCAAGTCAAGAAAGATCGACTTCATTGGGTGTACGGGAGTGCCTAACTCCCCCATATGTTACAGAACTCCTTACCCTTTCTCTGTCCACAATGATCAATATGTTGCATCCATTGACACGGAGCAACATATTTTCAAACTTGCATTGATTTTATTACATTCAGTTTTTCTCGTCTTGTGATTTTAATAGACTATGTAGTAACTCCATTTCCTTACTCTCTTCTCCCTTTTGCTCTTTACTTCGTGTTTTTGAGTCGAGATCCTTCCTCAGATGCACCACCCTCAATGACCTTTTCAGCGTGCACATAGGTCTCATCCCGTGCACACTCTGGTTGTCGCAATGGTCTTAGGGCCTAACAACTCCACTAAAGATGCTACACTTCGACTATTGCTTTCATTTTTTCTCGCTTGCGTGGCTTCCTTTGCTTTGTTATTGTCTTACTTGTGTTTGTTCCTCACATTTATTTATATTTGCTTATCATTTAATTTTTACTTGACGTTACATTACATGTCTTTTGTATGGTAGATGTTTTATTTTGCACATGTATGTTATGCCATTATACACGCACATGTTATACTTATGCCTTTTGCCGTGTTAATTCTTATCTCTTTTCACCATCATGTCAACACAACACTCGTATATGCCATAATCATACCTTTTACTTGATGTATGTTGCTTACATGGCATGCTTGAATTCTTCTTTCCCATTTTTGCATTTACCATATCTAAGGATAAGTAGAGATGTGGTTGCTTTTTCCCCATGCTTGATCTAAAAATTGCAAGAAAAAGAAAATGCCTAGGTAAAACTAGAGTCAAATTTGCATCTCTCTCCATCTGACTTAATAAAAAATACAAATAAAAGACATCAAACATATTCGCATGAATGAATATATAAGAACATACATCTTCTCATCTCTTAAGTCCACCCACTCAGTCTAAGAACAATCCTGATTTCCCATTCCATAACTTCGACATGGAATGAGTAGTCAATCTATCCCCCTTTGTCCGAGATCGTGTCGATGTTAATAAAAGATACAACTTACTACTACTACATGAGTTGAGGCCACCGATACACTACCATTTGTTGCCTGAACTTTGACCAAAATAAGGAATAGGTCCTACTTTCTATCCTAAGTTGAAAACCCTACCCATGAGAGTGTCCAGAGTAGGCGACCTAATCGAGACATACTTAAATGATAAGAGAGCACATACTAGAACATGCATTTGCATGTGTGCCATTCATGCTACCATAACGACTGACATTATGTCTTTATTTCATGTTTTTAACACCTATTGTTGTTTTTGCATGTTTACATGTAGGTGCAAGATCCTCTATTGGGAGCTCATACGCCCCTTTTATGGGTTCTCACCTGTGATCTTCCTATCCTTCAAGCTATCTAACGCCTCCAACTATAGCTCATCTTAGATCTTATGCTCTTGCTTTCAACCTTAACCTTATCCGTACCCACTTGAGGTCAATTATGGTCTAGCAAACCAACGAACCTCATCCTACTGCTACTCTAGAGGAGATCTCGATTTCGGTCCTTCTTTCCCTTACTGTGACTTCTACCATTCCCCCTTCCCCTCATACATACCACTCAAGTGCACAAGGATTCCATGCCTCTTACTCCAAGATAACGGTAGTCCCTAATCGGTCTAGAGCTCATCATCGAATTCATTGCAGTGACCACTAGAACTCTAAAAGTGTCGCTAATCATCCTTTCCTTAGGCCTAAAGCTAGTCACCAAATCCAACATAGTGACCACCACTCGAGCTTCAAAAGTGTCGCTAATCATCCCTTCCTTGTTGCTATTTCTGGAATCCAATCTACTATGATTGTCTCTATTGTAGCGTCACTCCCTTTTAGGTAGTTATTTTTATGCCCCATTTAGCCTTTGTCCCATTGCATCCCACCTCGTCTGTAAATGAGTCCCCTACCATGCAAGTGCAATATTTAATGGTACTCACACAGAAGTTACGGAGCATGATACTTTCTCTTGATCATGCTTTGGTCTCTCCTCTTCCAAACTCCTGAGGTTCTAATGCAGCTTATTTTAACTTTGCAAGCTCATTCCACTGGTTTTCTGCCCTTACTGTCGCCCCAACACTCACAGCTTTGATGATTGTGGCTTCATCTTTGCCTCCTACACTGCCACAACACTTAGCACAGTATGTAACTCCATCACCAAGTAGGTAGTCCTCGGATTGACAGGAGCACAGCATTCACAGAGTCTGTTGCCTGGGACCGTGTTAATGCAACAGTTGTTGCTCCCACACTTTACACCTTACACTGCACAACATGCTATCTATCCATCTCCTATGCATCTGATATAGGCCCTTACATTCATACCACCACACTTTGCACGAGTATGTTGACCCACACACTTTGACACTAAGAGGCGTGACGGTGGATTTAGATGAGCACCCAAGTGCAACCTATATAGCATACACAGAACCCACCTTAGCTACGCCATCCTTGACAACAGCAACCTCAAATGCCCTCCTTACTAGGATCAACAATCTAGAAAGAGTACTTTGTTAAGTGCAAGGTGAGGACAACCAATCCAACCGATTCTAGGACATTTTCTATTTTCCAAAGGCAACACTTCCTTCAAACTTCTATATCTTAGAATTCGAAAAATACAATAGTAAAGACTACTTAATATCGTATCTGAAGACAAACTGCAAAAACATCGCTCAACTTTAAAACAATGAGAGACTTTTAATCCGTCAATTCCAATAAAGCCTAACAAGACCTACTCTTAAATGGTTTACTTCGCTTGATATGACCACTATCAAGATTTAGGATGATAGATATTCCTGAAACAATGCTCCTTCAACTTTAACTTAATCCTCAAGTACAAAGATCTCGTTGCAACAAGGCAAAAGTCCCACAAGTCGTTCAAAGAGTACGTCAACCATTGACATGCCTTAGCCTCGTAGGTCAAGGATAGACCCTCCGACGAGGAATCTATCGAAATGATTATCAAAGAACGCAGCAAGCAACTAGACCCTGCTTATCATTCAACCTAACACTAGTTTTACATCTCTAATTCAAGCTAACACTTGTATGGAAAACTCACTACAAAATGGAAATTTCCCTACACTCACTGCATTAGTTAGGCAAGCTAACAACTCCAACAACAACAATAACGACACAGATGGTAGCTACTCCAAGAGGCAAGACCTGCCAAAGTAAAATATAACGTTCATTCATCCAAAGACAGCACTTACCAATGCAATGAGCTAGCTAGACTTAACGTAGTTAGCATATACACTAGCTCTTTACGCACTGCATAGATCGCCACCACTGTCAAACCTGTGCATCACATCGCACCATCTTGTCAAAGACAACAACCAAGGCAAAAGACGACCCTACCGCCAAAAAAGTGACTTCACTAACCGAGTCGTTTAACATTGTCTTCCTTTAAGACACATCACTCTTGCAACTTCCAAGGCTTGCCACCAACAAATTCTTTTCTACGGTGGTACCGTACAAACTTGCACTACAAGTTCCATAGAAATGCCAGACTTTCAATAGATGCATGTTTCACTCTTCGTAATGCTAACCAGGACTTGATTGACAATAGAGCCATTATCGCCAACACACAAGAGACAACATGTGTATCAACACAAGCATCGATACCAACACCGCCACACCCTAGTGAGGATACTAGGACCTCGAGGGTCTATCTCCTCGCTCCTGTCCCTGTTGATCCAATTCTTCCCTTATGGATCCTTTTGATCTCATTAATGTGGTATCCTTTCCTTTCTCTTCTCAGCTCTTTTGAGGAGCACTCACAGAGATAGAACCTACCATTCGTGCAGATCAATTATCTACCCGACCAACATGTGCCATTTCTGCTCCTATCTTCCTCCGAAGGGCTCAACTTAGAGTTTACTTATCTATTGTGCATCAATCTAACTTTGCAAGTACAAGCATCTTGGACCACAACAAGAGGCACAAACCACCAACAACATGGACAGCAACAGCATCATCAATAATGTCACCATCAACCCCAGCAACTCCTACAGTCTCAACAATCACAGTAGCATCACTGTTACTCTCAGCAATCCCAACCACCTCAGCAATATCCCTAGCACTTCCATCAGTCTCAGCAGTTCCAACAATTCCAGCAGTTTTAGAATCAATGCCATCAGTCTCAACAATCCTAGTATTTTCGTTAGCCTCTGTAGCCCCAACAATTCCAACAGTCTCAACAACATCATCTCCATTAGTCCCAACAGTTTCGGCAGTCTATCCATGGTCCTAGTAGTCTCGTAGCCACAACAATACTGCCAACATAATCAGTAGTCCCACTACTGCCATAAATCATAGCAAGACAACCAGCAACGAGGACCGATGTCGTATCCTTTTTTTTTATTTCTTCAATGTTTCTTTTTCCTTTCATCCATCAATAAAAAAACACCAAAAAATTTCAAAAAATTAGAAAATCAAAAAACACCAGAAATCAAAAATCATAAAAAACAATATACACATGTCAACATGTGACTAATGGCAAAAATCAGAAAGCTAACCTGCATGGGAAAAGACCACCTAGACAAATAGGCAAGTGAAGGAACCACCACTCACCAAAAGCAGAATGAAGTGCCCAAACTCCATAATATACCTCCAAGATAGAGATAAAATGCTAAACGTAACTGAGTGAGCAAGCAAAAAAGAATGCATGTGTGTAAGTATGTAAAATAAATAAGAAAGAAAGAAAACATAAAGAGGCACATAAAGCAGCCTCATTCCTACGACATACCTTGGAGAGGAGTCGAAGTATGTGCCTAAAAGCCAACATATTTGAAGAAACTAGCCACCCCTTTCTTGCATAAAAAAACTTCCCTGCCAAAATAAGGCGTTTATTACCTTCAAGACAAGAATAAAGTGAATTCGTGTGTCCATGAGAGAGCAAAAAAAATATTGAGAAATCTTAGAAGAACAGGTGTAGGGTCCTAAAGAGTGACATATAGCCCGATCCATAATCCATAAAGCTTGAACATCATTACCCACCAAATCAAGACCACTTACAGCTTATGAGTCCTAACAGGGTCTATTGAATCGAGGACATCCTCCTTTTTAGCAAGCATAAGCTTTCTAGTATAACTGAAGACAAACAATAAAAATCACTCATAATAAATCAACTTGCTTGATTACAATTCTTTACTTGCTTACGCATTACCTTACAGATTCCTAATGAGCATTCAACCAAGGACAAGCCAACTGCTCCTTGGACAACATACACATCAAGGACACTAGTCATCATGGGTTGACAACAACCATTTTCTCAAGTCCACCACCTTCTACCAAAGACACCTACCAATATAAAGACCACTCATATTTGCAAAATCAATAGCATGACAGTAGTCTTCCCTCAACACAACAACTCTACAAACACTAGTGGAGACACCCAACAATAGCATAGCCAAGTATTGAGATAGCAAGAATAAAACAATTCGAAGGTAGATGAGTAATGTATAAATCCAAGCACGCATATCAGAGACAGACTGCAATCTTCACAGAAGGCCTGAGTCCATCATCTTCATTATCACCTTCCAAGCATGATTTTAGAACAACAGTTGAACATACATGCCTTCAAAAAAAGTTCAACAAGTAAGCATCATCCTATGCCTCAGCCAGCATCAAATTGCACAAGCACGATAGTCCAAGGTGCACCTATAGACAAGATCCCACCCTTGCAAACTCGATTTACTAACCAACCTATCGGGTCCCTACTTTCGCTTTCTCCCTTTGACATTTGGCCACCCACCATGTTGGGTGGTCTATGATGACCCATATGCTCTCAACCTGCTTGATTAATGATGGTCGACATGTCTACCTTTCCTTGGCAGAACTTCGCATGCCTGCTCTGAAATCGTTACAAGTCCACGAAACGGGCCCTTCACAATTTGATACCATAAACATGTCAACTACCTTTTAGTATCATTTATCTCGATACTAAGGGCATAATAGCTACCTTTCAATATCTTCCTCTTGATACCAAAGACATGACAACTGTCTTTTGGTATCCCCACTTGATACCAGAACACGTAGTTGACCATACCAAAGACATGACAACATGTCAGCTATATTTTGGTATCTTTATACATTTCCACTTCAAGCTAACATCCCTGACTATCACAAGATTATCTTCGAACCTCGACCATACCTTAAGGTTTAGTATTCCCATCACATATTCTTCTTGCTATCGGTAAGTCTAAAACTTGCCACATTTTATTCCTCCAATGGTCAATAAATCCAAAACTTACCAACTTCTTTCCTCTACAGTTGATAAGTTTGAAACTTACCACACCATATCCTTCCTGTAGTCCGTAAGTCCAAAACTTGTCATATTCCACCTACAATCGATAAATCCCAAACTTACTATATTTCTTTTATAGTTGATAAATCTGAAACTTACCACATTTCATCTTCTTACAGTCAGTAAATTCGAAACTTATTGCATCATTTTCCTCTATAGTTGGCAAGTCCGACAACTGGCTATGTCCCTCTATTCGAGCTAGTAACCCTACCTAAATGACACACATCAAACTGTCTATTGTTCTGATTGACAAGTCCGATGACTTGTCATGCCCCCTTCTTAAACTGATATCCTTAACTATTCGGTCGACAAGTTCGACAACCTTATCTAGCATCTCTCTATACACAAGTTTAATAACTTGTCACGCCCTTCTTCTCAAGTTGATTAACCGTCAACTTGCCACTTAGTATCGCATCAACATTCAGCATGATGCATACTACATCTGTAGCCAGGCTGACACACGAGACTGCCACTACCCTTGCATCTAACATCATCACATCAACATTGCATACTAAGCATTCGCATTAGTATTACGTAAAATCGTACACATCCCTAACAGAGTAATGCACATCATCATCAGCATAAGTATTGCATTAGCACTCGCATCACATTAGCATCTGCATTAGCATGGATAATGAGTTATGACCATCAATACATCCACCAAATAAGTGACTCAACACCAATAGCAAACACCATCCTCCCGTAGGCTTTAGGCAGGTTATTTTGTCAACCCTAAACATCGATCTTGCTTCCCTCGACCTCACTCAAAGAGGAACGTCTTTAGAAACATCGATTTTGAAGCCATTTGTTGACAGACGACACTAAAAGATTTTGCTCTAACGTCAACGAGACATTACTCAGCACCACAAAACCTATTAAGCACTATATACCTATCCAATACCTCAAACCTGCCCAAAACCACTTGTCTTAGACACCTAAAACCCTTTTAGTAGTCAAGTGCTCAAGAAACAAACCCAAGATATAGCAAATAGGCCTTATAATAAGCCAAGCACAACTCACTGGTGTATGTTATTAGTGTGATTTTTACGCATGGAAACCTGACGTACAAGGCCCTGTATCACTGGTTGCTGTTGAAGGTCTGAGTTGTCCCTTCACCCATTAGACACCCATTCCATACTTCTCATTAGTCGTCCTGGATCTAGACGTGTCTTGAGATGCCTTGACCATCATATCCCTTATCCCAATTCAAATCTCAATCCAATCCCATTAAATTACAACCAAGCCATTTATTCCAATTCGGTTATTAATCAACCGCTCCCATGCAAACTTCACCTTTATATAACAACATCCTCCTCCCATATGAAGCTTTCTCGGCAACCTCTCACACGCCATGCCTTGTCCAAGCACTTCCACCTCCGACCACCACTAGCCAAGCCACCAATACACTACACTTTCCTCCCCTCCCAAGCCTCCTAAGTCAAGCATAGTCACAGCACTGCATAGCACCCATTTCGAGTACCGTATAGCAACTGCAACCAAGCCTGCTCTGCCCTCATCACATCCCGAGCTTGTAAGCCTCCATCACCAAGAGGAACAACCTACGTTACAACACAGGTAAGCAATTCATCCCCAAATGTAGTCATCTCTCTCCTTTGCTCCACCTTGTCACTTCGTCGTTTCCTTGCTTACATTCCATCTGAATTTCCCTAGTCTACACACTCTGTTTGTTTACGTTGATAGGTTCCTCAATGCTCACGTAAGGTCGACGGTCATTAAATGCCTGGTAGGGACCAATCCAACACGTGCACTCTCCTCCCTTCTCCTCCGCAATGCTCTAAAGTGAGCCACGACCTCAAAATCGTCCAATTCCGATCGACTGTCTTCAAGACAGCAAGGACTCATAATGTCATAGTACAAACATGTCGTGTTACGAAAAAACATACGTTGCTTCCTATTTTGTTTGCATAGCTTGGTTTCCGTCTTTCCTCACCATTCTCTCATCACCCTTGACTCACTCTAGAGGAGTCGAAAATTCACGACCTAACCCATGGTCATGACAGCCACAACGAACTCCAACGAACGTGGTGAAGGAGGAAAAGGAGCATTATAATTCTCGTTTGCATCGCATTGCACCCATGTTTCCATCTTTGTGTGATTCTATTGCATGTTCACATTATTTTATCATCGAATCAGCGTTTAATTTTATCAAATCTGGACGATGAACCTCGTGGTCCAAAAGTACAAAACCTAGGGCACAATCCACTAGTGTGTGTACATATCTAGCGTGATTTATCGACGCGAACCCATTGAATTCAGTATAGACAATGTGGTAGAGCATGTTTATGTTGTTTTCTCCTCATAATCCTGGTTTTTTGCATCCTGATCTGTTTACTCTGCATATTTTACTCACATTTTGCATAACATCGAGTATCACATCTCATGGCATATATCTAGAAGCATTCATATGCAAGGCAGCACATATTTGCCCTTAGACATATACTACATGGAGTATATATGCCAACATAAGCCACACATACAAGCTAAGAAAGACCGACTTCGTTGAACGTACAAGGATACCTAATCCTTTTTTTGTGCGTAATGAGAGTCCTTACTCGTTCTCTATCTGCAATGAGTAATATATTGCAATTGACACAAAACATCATGTTTTCAAACTTGCATTGATTTTATCACATTCTCTTTGCATTCGATTTTCCTCGTCTTTTGATTTTTAATGGACTAAATGGCAACTCATTTTCCTTATCTATTCTCCTTTTTGCTCTTCGCTTGATATTTTCGAGTCGAGATCCTTCCTTCAATGCATCACCCTTTGTGGCCTTTTCTGCGTGTGCATGTCTCGTCCCGCACACACTCCCATCACCACAATGGTCACAATACCACATTAATTTTTACTCTTGAATGACTATTATATCTTATTTAGAAAAATTACTTAATGATACCTCAAGATTTGCGTGAAATATCATTTTAGTGTCTAAGATTTCAAAAGTATAACAATGGTATCCCAAGATATGAGTGAAATATCCTTTTGATGTCAAAGGTTTCAAAAGTATAACAATGATGTCCCATGCTTTTTATTGTTAGTAATTATAAGTCTATTGTTGTTAATGTTAGTCATTGTTTTCCACATGAAACCTTAAGCACTGTTTTGGTACTAACGGAAGGAAGGTAGAGAAGGGTAGCACTATCATGCAGAATAATTAATGCAACACTTAGGATCATGTAATGGACAAGATGTTGATAGAAGCCTCTATATGTCTAATGTTGCAAACCTTAGGACACAATTATGACACTTTTGAAACCATAGACACTAAAATGATATTTGACTCAAACTTTAGGACACTATTAAGTAATTTTTCCTAAAGTTTAATTACTAATTAATTATATATTGCTTGTGAAATTATACAAAATTTAAAGTATGATATATGTAAACATACTATATACTTTATATTATAAGATCAATTATATTTTTTTGAATTCGGAAAGCAGATGTACCAACATCAAAATATACTTGTGTTGTTTTAACTTTTGATATTAGTTAGTGTATGTTGTGTGTAGATGTACTAAAATATGACGTTTGAAAGCTATAATAAATTCGCTAAATTGCTTATAAGAGAAAGGGATGTGAAAATTTCACAAGATGGATATACATCATAATTTTTTTATATACACATCCAAGAAGGCTTTAGTGACTTCTAGAATTATATGGCACTCCTGTTTTCCTTTATATATATATATATATATAAGTTCAAATGAGTCTTAATGTAACGTAAGCTCCCACATCATTTTCATAATCCGTAAGTGATATTAAGCTTTTGAGCGTAGGATATGATCTATTTCATATGTAAATCTAACATATTGAATATCAACAGATTCTAAAATTTTAATATTAGGTAATGTAAGTAGATAAAAATTGTCAAATAATAATAATCCTATGAATAATGAATTTAATGTCATATCTCAAAATCCATTAATCAAATGTGAAATCCAAATGGTAGATTTGATCTATATTTTCATAATATTTACGATACAAAAATGGAGTGATTTTGATAAATATTTCTTAAGAAAAAAGATATCCATGAAATCACATTTTTGTCTATTAACAAGAAACAGATAAATTTAGACAAATTAGATCATAAACATAAAAGTTTTGAATTGATTTAAATTTTCAACCATACATTTTTAAGACATTCTAGATCAACACTGCATGCATGCATGCATCCATGTGTATATATGTATGCATATATATAATGTTCTCCTATTCTTTTCCTTCTCCATTTAAAATAGCTTGTTCTCCTTTTCTACACCCTTCCCCATGAGCTGCATGAAAATTCTGGAAGTCCCAACAGCCGATACATATACCCACCTTTGTGAAATTTTCAAAAGAACCTCCCTCTTATAAACAATTTAAAAACTTACTATAGCTTTCCAATATTACATTTTAGTACATATACACACAATATACATAACCAATATCAAAAGCCAAAACATCACGTTGTTTCAAATATCCAATATTATATTTTATTACATTTTCCTAATCCAAATTCAGTACACCATTTTTTTTTTGACAAAAATCCAAAAAATCGGATACAGATGTAGAGTGGATTTTTAGATCACAAATATCCACTGATACCCATACTAGTTAATAGTAGTTAAACTATATGAGGGGTAATTATAGTGTTTGGTTTGTCCACTGCACAATGAGAACTGAGGACTGCCTTGAAAGGAATAAAATTGAGTATAAGGAGGGAGGGAACAATATACACCAAAGACAAGGTGTGGACTTGTATATAATGATCATGGATTCTAGGAACTAGGTCAAGGCGGCTGGAAAGTGTTGAATGGTGAACCAGTTTTCATTTGTTTTATGGAAAATGAGAGCACATTTTGTGAGATGAGGCTAGGCAGATAAGTGAATAACAGATATCATGTGGCTGGTAATGTTCAATAGAATTGGACGGGTGCTGAGACTCTACCGATCCAGGATAATTAAGTTCCATAAATGGTATCCTACTAGCAATGTTAAGCATCGAGTCTGTCTGCTTATAGTCAACAGTCATTTGCTTGGCACCATGGATTCGGCCATGTTACATGTGATTTTTATGTGCTTTTACAAAGAAAATGTTATTAGATAAGTCAGTAAAGCGCAGGCTGGAAAGTATGATGCCTTTTACAAACAATCATGATGTATTACCTTTTGGTTCATACTATGTATGTGACTTACAAAAAGTAATGATGTATAAGTTTGTAGAAGAGAAAAAATACACACTTGACAATCCCTTTTGCCCCATCAGCCATGGAATCCACACTATTTCCAAGCATGTGTATGTACATCAGTGAACCAGCCAAGCCTGCGGCAAAACTGTGTCCTTAACATGTTAGAAAAGATCTAGAAGATGCTTGGCATAATTTGTATTATTAACAAATCCTCCAACATACCACCAAGAAAATGCAAATAGAAAAGTCCTTTGCACAAATGAAAATTAAGTTGGCACTATCACTAGGTAGGTATTGGTTGCAAACAAAGATACTAAAGTGCAAATTCTTTAAGAACAACATTTATGAAGGACTAGCTTAGTTTCTGAATTTTAATTACCTAAAGCTAAAACCCCATAGATGGTTTATAATATTAGATATCAACTGTTGGCCAATCAGATGCCAATACCAAGATGCAACTTTCTACCAAATACAACCACTGAGAGGAAGCTAAATATGTTGGACTTCATGTTGGCCTCAAAAACTACTGGAGTAATTGGATACAAATTTGAATCATCCAGCAATCCCTGGAAACTGAGTAGGTATAGTGCGAAGTAATCTACAAAATGAAAGTAGACAATATAGAAATTGAAAAGGAGATGAAGTGATCTACATGTCTGGTCGTCTGTTATCTCCAATCTCCAAATATATCATTCATCTATCCTTAGGAAAGTGGATCAATTCTTCTCCATTGATGTTATTCCCAACTTCATTTCGGGTTGTGGCCCTGAGTGCCGCTAGAGACTCTAATTGTTATGTGTGAAACGAACCTGAAATTGTTTATATGTGATCTAGGTGGGATCTGAATGATATAGATGCCTACAACTTTTGCTCACTTTAATCTCGTGGAGTAGCATGGTAGTGGCTCGATATCTTCTACACTGTGTTTATAGCTTTGTGGAAATAATGGTTCTTTCTTCGTTAGAACCTTCTTTCATACCATTACAAAGTTGGTTTCCATGTGGATTGCGCCCACATGATCCAGAATCAGAGGTTGACACCAAGGTGTTGTTCTTTGCACAAGGGTGTTAGATGAGGAGGTCTTTCTCTTGTGAATCAGCATTCCTTCTGTTTGGAGGGTTTATCATTGTTTATTGGATTGTTCCTTGGTGAGCAGTTGGTGGTTTTCACCGCTTGAAGGTTACAACCTTATGCCAGTTTTAAAGTTAGGCTGGGGCTCCTACCAGAGTCTTTAGTTAGTAGTATATTTTTTTCTTGTTAGCCTGAGGAAAGTATTTACATTAGGATTCCGCTTACTGGTCTATCTACACAGGAAACCATTTTATTAAAACCAAAGCAGGATAAGATTAGGAATATGATAGCTTTGTAGTTAGATACTCTAATGTTTCTGTCTCTAGCACATTCAACATATGTCCTCCTAGTTGAGGTATCTATGCTTTAGGGATTCATTTGACTAAAACTATATTAGAATTCAACCAAATGCAGTAGAAAAGAAAGAAAGGAGTAAACAAAATAAAACACATGATTTACCTTAATGCAGTTTCAGACGAATAGGAAATATAAGCAGAGACTACACCGACACCACCTATCCCCAGAGTTAGAAGTTGCAATTTCTTCTTCAACTAGAGAGAGGACATGGAAGAAGTCAACATGTAACAAATGGAGATGGAATCCACATAGAGAGACGCAAACCCAGAATAGATGCTGCCACATATACTTTCCTCAACTGAACCATGATTTCTAATGTGCATACCTTAAAATATTGAGCTCTAGCTTGAGCAGCCAATGCATTAGGATCCCCTCTCGACCTCTTTGACTCTTGAAGAATAACATCCTATGGTATAGAACCACAAGGTGTCAATAATGGGTTTTGGTCGGTAATGTGAAGTTGGGAGATTATACTTACCTAAGCATATGATCATTCATCAAAAAGAAAGAAATACAAGAAACCATGAGGCTTCAGCTGCCAAGATAATTTACAGTAACCAAATCTTTGACCTATATATGAAATTTGGAATGGAGGGAACTGAGGGTAATTTAGCAGCATAGACAAAAGAAACAATTGAGGGTAGTGACAATTAACTGTGCCTCCAGTGGAAGCCTTGCTTGCCAGATCCCACCTTGCTTGTTCACGACGTGTTGGTACCAGTCTCCATCTGGAAGATGCAGCATTGCTCAGGCTCTGAAACGCAGAAGATAATTTACAAATCAGCGACCAGCAGGAAAAGATTCCCAATGGAAACAAAGATTAAAAATTTGGAAAAAAAACAAAACTAACTTCAGCAGCTACAGAATGGCCAACCCTGGCAGCTTCCACTTGCTGCACCAACACAGACTTTGGAGGTAGTGACAACTCAGTACTAAGATCCATTTCTACACTGCAGCTCCACCATTAAACCATAAAAAAAACTAAGACTGAAAACAAACAAATGCTAAAGAAAACAAAATCTAATTATTCTAGGAAGAATGAAAATCCACCTGTCAAGATTCATTGCTCGTTTCAAGCTCAAAAAACCGGAGCTAGAATCCTTCTGCATGAAAAAGAAAATACAAAGTCAAACAGATGAGAAATAAAATAAGGATATAACAAGTTGAACGGAACAGAGTGATTGTCGTTCCATATTCATTGTAATTCTTGCAACTACTTCATGAAAAGGAAATTGGACCTGGGAAGAAAGAGGCAGGGAAGGGGCACCGGCGTCCTGCCGTCGTATGACCCGTTGCATGTGCGGGAGGAAGTCCTTGTTCCATATGAAGTCGTCAGTGGAAGTGACGGGGTCCTCGTCTCCCATACCGCCCCAGTACTTGCGGAGCTTGGACGTGGTGGGCGGCCCTCCGTAGTCCCCGGGGGCCACGCCGGTGGACCACTTGAGAGGCTTCTTGTCCGGCAGCAGCACCTTCGTCTGCCTCGGCTCCGGCGGGGGCGGGGCCGTTGCTTCTGCAGAAGAGCGGATCGTCGCGAGGCAGCAGCAGCAGCAAGAAATGGTGGATTTCAGCATCATCGCCTTGGAGAGAGGGAGAGAGAGAGAGAGAGAACGCCCTTCCCAGATTTTGTTATCTTCGTTTGTTGTTATCGCCTCTTTTGACCTTTTTCTACGAAAATATCTTGCCTTCGGCGATCAGGGACTTCTTTTGTCCATCCATTCTCACGTAGACATTGAAAATACCTTTTTATTGTATATCCTTGGAAGATGAAGAAATCACGTGAAAATAAAAAATGTTCAGAAAACGTTGCGAAAATTAAGAAAATCTAAGAAAATCAAGTAAGAGTAAATAATCCTCATTCGAGTCCGTGTCGATATTGTCAAGTCTGTTAAAGTACGCCCTCAGGAGATAAAAATCTAAATAAATCAAAATTATGAAAATCAAAGAAAATCTGAAAAACAATGTTAAGACTAAGTTTGAAATAAGTTTAATATGTGAGTGCAAAATACAAGAAGATATGCATGAGAATATATACATGAAAAGAGTAATAAGATGTATAAATGAATGCACGGATGGAATATGTAAGTTTCTAGGAGTCTCTGTGCAAAAACCACATGTTTCTGGGTAAAGATTGGGATATTCAGGGTTTAATCTGCAAATGTGCCAAAAAAATGTGTTCAGTGTAATATTATCGAAGTTGGGGGTTAAATGTGCAAAACTGTATATTTTGGGTAAAAATTGAGATTCCCAGGGTCTAATATGTAAATATGCTAGGAAAAAGGAGTTCAATCTAATTTTAGGAAAATTCAGGATTAAGGGGATGTTTGTGCACCTAGAAAGCACAAGAAATGATTTAATGAGAATCTCATTTCCTGTTGACTATACAAAATGGTACTGTTTGTGCACTTGACTAGAAATGATTTCAAAGGAAATATATTTCCCTTACTTTCTCGAGTATATAATAACCAAATCTTTTCATTTCTCACCCCTCTTCGTGGAATTTCAATAGATTCTCACCCCTCTCCGTGGAATTTCAATAGATTCTCACCCCTCTCATTTCCCACCTCTGATCGTGCGATCCTCGCCTTTCTCCCTCTCGTTTCCTTCGACAGCCCACCTCCACGATCCTCGCCTCTCTCCCTCTCCCACGATTCTCACCTCGGCCCCTCTTCCTCTCCCACGTTCTCCTCCTCAACCCGTCGACGCCTCTCCTCTATGCCCTAAACCCGTCGATGGAAATCAGTCTCCCCCGTGCCTTGACCCGCCGACGCAGCATCGTCGTCTTCCACCTCTGACGCAGCGTCGTCGTCTTCCACCTCCGATGCAAAGCCATCGTCGTCGTCCTCAACCCGTCAACGCCCGTCTTCCTCTCCCTTGTGCCCTGACCCGTCGATGCAGTGCCATCGTCTTTCACCTCCAACGCAGCGCCGTCGTCTTCCACCTCCGACGCCTGTCTTCCTCTCCCTCGTGCCCTGACCCGCTGACGCAACGCCATCGTCTTCCACCTCCGATGCAACACCGTCGTCGTCGTCCTCAACCCGCCGATGCCCATCTTCCTCTCCCCACTAACATAACCCGTCCTCCTCCACCTCTCGTCAACACTCTCCCCCGCTGGTATGCTTCAAGGCTTTGAGCTTTGCATAAGAATGTGATTTAGGTTGTTTTGGTTGACATTTTTTGGTTGTTCTTTTATGTTTGGCTAAATTTATGTTTTGGTTGATTCTGACTTCATGAGTTGCATTAGTGTATGTAAGATTGGATGTTGTTGTCGTTGTGTTCTGAAAGGGCATTTCTTTTTTATTTGTGTAAGATTGGATGTTGTTGTCTTTTTTATTTGTGTATGTAAGATTAATTATGAGAAGATGAGTTCAAGAGCAATTTTTTGTGCCTTCAGTTCATTAAATAGAGTAAAAAGTATTTAACTTTTCTATTTTTTGAGCCAACAATTTCTAGCATCCAAGCTTCCTTGATGATACTGTCTGCTACCTTACTAACAACTTGTATTGTTGGCATAACACTTTGTGGATATGATGTAGTTTTGCAAATAGAGAAGAAACATCTTCTTGAAATAAAATTTGGACGTAAAGTTTACATTCTGTTTTCTTCCTTTCTGATTATTCCTTTTCTCTATATTCTTATGTAATATAGAAGGAATTTAATATGTACTGCATATGTGTTTGTGTTTTTGTTTGCTGTTGGGTTCCTTTCACATCTTAATCCTTCTATGTGCTTCCCGAACTTAATACACCCTCCTAGAGACTTGATGTCTCGTTCCTGATGAATAATTCAGAAATTACCAACCTATCAGTAAGATAATGCTAGACGAACTAAAAAAGATCAATCAAACCATGTCAAACCAACCATTAACAAAGTAGCTTTTACTTTATACTGCCAACATGTAATCATCACAAGACATACCACAATGGATACCCCCCTACAATACCCACTGCTAAATTCCAGATCCTAGGGGCATAGGGCAGTACTCACATATCAGCTCACTATTTGTTTTACCATATCATTCCAACATGACCAGTAGTCTAGTACACAACATAGTGCATAGTTTTCAAACACTTAAAACAACAACGACCCATGAAACCTCGGGCATTCCAGCAATGAACCCAGTGTTGCCGAGTGGTACCTCCAGTTATTGTTTCTCATTCTAATGTCCCTCGTAAATGATTAGTAATTATCATTAGTATGATTCACTATTTCTTGTGAAAAAAATGATGCTTTCGATCCTATTTAAATATTTCTTGTGTTGGTTTTCATTATTTTTTTACATGATTATTGTATTACATATATATGCTTATTTTAATTGTATACTTCTCTTCTTGAACTAGATATGGTTAAAGATTGTAAGAAAAAGATTGAAGGAGGGAGAAGTTATACAAGTTGGAGTACAAAGAGTGATGAAATAATATTAGACATTCTTTGTGAAGCTATCAAAGAAGGAACAGAAAAAACTACCGATGGAAAAATAAAATCAGAGACTTGGATTGAAACAATTAAAAAGTATAATGAGAAGACCGGAGCCAACATTACGAGAAAAAATGTAGACAATAGAATGAAGACATGGTGTAACATATATAAGAATTACAGTACAATTAGTCGTCAAAGTGGATGGGGTTGGAACTTTGTGCATGGTCATACAGATATTCCTGATGAAATATGGGAGGAATTTGTAGAGGTTAGATTTATTATACATTAGTTTGAATTTTAAAGTTTATTTTCAGTTATAGATAAATATGTTTTTTATTTGTGATATTGTTATTGTTTTAAAAATATCCGGAGTGTGTACCGTGCAAAGGAAAGTCATGTCCGATTTATGACCAACTTCGGACAGTGTTAGAGAGTAACATTGCTACAAGAGCTTTAAGCATACAACCCTCTGATTTTAGAAGAACACAAAAAGAAGATGTCAGTTTGAGTGGAAATGAAGATAATATTGAGGAATTTGTACCGATGAGCACTCAAATTCCTATAGACTTAGATTCTGAGACACAACAGGACTCTCCCATGTGTACAAGATCTACCACTCAAGTATCATCTAAAAAAGGAAAGAGACCTCGCCCACACGCAGAGTCACAAGAAACTATCTCTCTAGCAATGAAAGATATGACAGTTGCATTTGTTAGTTTTTGTGAAAAAGAAGATGAGAATAGTTCAAAGAGAATGAAAATAATGGAAAAAATAGCCACAATTGAACAAGAAAATTTTGAATGGTCTAAAAAGCAAGCAGTTGGGCAAGAAGCATATGAAGTTTTGCTTGCTCTTCCTGGTCTTGAGAAGATGGATAGATTTAAAGCTATGAAACTTTTTGAGAATAGTGAAATGAGAAATCAATTTCCTTTGTCTACCTCAAGAGATGAAGCTCAATTGGTTAAAGTTTCATTTGAACATAGCATAAAGTAGCAAATGAAACTTATATTGGTACACATTGTGATAACTTTTTATATTGGTGCACAAGTCACTTTTTGTATTGGTACACATTGTGGTAACTTTTTGTATTGGTGCACAAGTCACTTTCTGTATTAGTACACATTGCGGTAACTATTATTATTAGTGTACAAGTCACTTTATGTATTGATACACATTGTGGTAACCTTTTATTTGTGTTTATCTTTTTGGCAATTACAAACTCAAATCATTGCATGTGTTTTTTATTTATTATGGTTGTCTTATATAATGAATGATATTACAGGTATTGCTTTTCTTTTGATGGAATCAAATGAAAATGTTAGATTTTTGTTGTGTTGCATGGAGGAGGAGGAGGAAATACAAAGGGAAAGAAGTTCTATATTGCATTCAATGTCAAATATTATTTTTGGTGCAGCAAGTATTCCTAATAATAGCTTAATAACAATAGATCAAAATTATAGTAAAGAAGGGCAAGATTATGTAAGAATATTATTAGATCCTTCATTACCGAATCAAGCCTATAATTGTAGGAAAATTTATCGAATGAATCAACATGTTTTTTTTAAAGTTTTGCAACTTACTAAGGACCGAAGGAGTGATCAAAGATGGTAAAAACATTACAGTGGAAGAGCAACTCACAATGTTCCTTATCACAGTTGGACAAAATCAGAGATACGGTGTAACAAGAGAACGATTTCGTCGTTCTGCTTGGACTGTCAGTATTTATTTCAATCAGATGCTTAATGCTATATTACAATTGAGTGATAAACTTTTGGTTGATCCTGCACCATCTGTTCCTAGTAGAATCCGCAATGATCCTAATGTCTTCCCATATTTTAAGGTAATGTTT